>JAADKR020000001.1:0-10037 GCA_011763505.2 Lythrypnus dalli
AAATGGTGGATGCAGTTGCGTTTGGCGAGGAAGGCGGCGCCGCAGCGACGGCACTCGAAGGGTTTGCGTTGACAGCCTGAGTGCGCTCTCAGGTGGATCTGCAGGGAACGGTACGACTTCAGGTCATCGCCACAGAAGCGGCACACGGTGTCCACCTCCTGCAACAGATGAACAGGTTTGGGCATCAATAATCAGTATTTTTAAGTGTTTTTATTGATATATACTGTGTGTGGGACTCGGTGTGGGACTCACCTCGATCTGGGACTCCTGGGCTTTGGCCACGGTGGCGGCGGCGGCGGTCAGAGCGGCTGTGATGTTGTTGGTCGCGGTGGTCGTCACGTACTTGATGTTTTTCTCGATGTCTTTGCGTGACGTCTTGTTGTGCTTCTTGCGGAGGTGGCGTTCGCAGTTGGCTTTGACGGTGAAGGGGTAGTGGCAGACGCGGCACACGTACGGCCGCTCGCCGCTGTGCGTGCGCAGGTGGCGGATCAGCGTGGCTTTGTCGGGCGCCACGTAGTCGCAGATGTTGCACTGGTGTGGGACCACGCCCACGTGGCGCCGCATGTGCGACTGCAGGAGGGCGGAGTGAGGGAACACCTGGGTGCAGATACGGCAGGAAAACGGGCCTTTGGGCTGGGGGCGGGGCTTACGGGCCGCATCATCCGGGGAGAGCGAGGTGTGCGGGAGCGCAGGGCCGTGGGGCGGAGACACAGAGGGCGGAGTCAGCGAGGGTGACACAGACGGAGACTCGGGCTCGCTCTGTGGGTGGGACTTAAACAGAGGAGTGGGCGGGGGGAGGGAGGGGCTAATGCAGCCGAGGGAAGCGGGCTGCGGAGGGGGCGGAGTCGAGGCCAGACCACAGCGGGCAGCCGGCTGTGGGCGGGGCTTCAGCGGTGGCCTCTGCGCTGCGCCTGAGGGAGAGATGTTTAAGTTTTACATTAATGACTCTTCACCAGAGTTTATTTTAGCAAATTAACTTTTACTCAAAGAAATAACTGTCAACAGAAATGACAAAAATTCTGATGAAAACAACATGTGACTGACCTGTGGTCCCTCCCTTCATGCTCAAAGCGATCTGATTGGGCGCCGCCGCTGCCACCTGCAGGATTTGCTGCAGATCTGCAAGCTCCATGAGGGGCGGAGCCTCAGAGCCCGTGGCCCCGCCCTCCGACTGAAGAACGAAGCTGGTCTGAAACAGCGGCACGCCCAGGCTCAGGCCCAGGGACAGCGCCTCCGTGTGGCCAGATGAGGAGTCCACGGGGATGGACTTTATACTGTCGAGCCGCGCCTGGATAAGCTCCGCCTCCGACGGGCCCGTGGGAATCTGACGGACACAGAAACCAATTCATGTTTAACTCATGTGACATTCATTAGGTTCATGGACTATGCAGCAGTTTCTGAATGAAGACAAAGCATTTTTTTATGATGATGTATTTGATCAACTGTGGCTTTCTTTGATGAATATACTGAATTTAAGTGGTTTAAACAAAACTAGATGTCCATTTGATGAACATTCTCTGACCTTGGACTTGAGCTTGAGTCCCAGCGTCTGCAGGAAGCCCTCCTGCTCGCTGTGCTCCTCGCGCACGCTCCGCTCTTTACGCTCCAGGGTCAGGGGCGCGGCCTTGGCTGTAGCTCCGCCCCCTGTTTCCTGGTGCGAGCTGGTCTTGTGCAGGTCGAGGGCGGAGCGTAGAGGAAACGCCCGGTCGCACAAGTCGCACACGAAGCGGTGGAACTTACTGAGGCAGCGGCGCAGGTTCGTCTCACACCAAACCTGAAGATATAAAGTCAGAAGTATTAAAATCTAAATCTACACCAAACCTGAAGATATAGTTAATATGTGCTTCCTGCTCTGTGTGGCCGTACCTGAGCGATGTGGCTGAACTTGGAGCAGGAGAAATCGATGAAGGCGAGCTCGTTGAAGCCACTGGGGATCGAGGGGTTGCTCTGGATGAAGGGGCGCCCGCTCGGGTCCAGCGGCAGCAGCTGGTGCACGCCGGCGTTATGGCGGAGGAGGCCGCGGTGCGTGCGGAACGTCAGGCAGCACGTGTCACACCTGAGGACGGCAAGAAACACAGGGTTACAGGGTTACACCGAATGACAAAAAAACAACATTAAACTAACTATAAACCGAGGGGCAGCACATGAAAACCACATTAAACAGGGAATAAACCAATAAACCAGTGAGGAGGTCTAGATGAGAGAGGGTTCAAGAGGTGCAGTTCTGTCATGTGTCCACAGGGAGGCACTCTGGCTGCAGACGAGGAGCAGCTGGTCCAGGGCTAATCCCGGACTTTGCTCCTGCAGCAGCTAATTCTGAGGAAACAGATGGAGCATCCTCCGCTGCATCCTCCACACTTCAGTTCATCCAAACCACCTCACACCATTCTCATTTCAACCCTCGAGATCCAGACCATCTCACAAAGTTTTCATCAGAAATGGCTAAAGTGAAGTGGCTAAAATGGAAGTAAACTCATCCTGAAGTTCCATGTGCTTGTGTTTGAAGCTGGGGCTCCTGGGGTATGAGGATTGTGTCACAGACATCTGCAGGTTGTACAAATGTTCTACATCCGCGGTCTCTCCCTCGTCCATCCCTCCATCTCTCTCTCCTCAGATCCTCTTAGTCTCATTAAAGGATTAAGAGCTCTGTCCTCAGCCTCATTCGCCCCTGCATCCTCCCATCCTCCTCTTCTTCCCATCCTCCTCTTCTTCTCATCCTCCTCTTCTTCTCCTTCCATCCTCTCCCTCCTCTTCTTCTTCTCCTTCCATCCTCTCCCTCCTCTTCCTCCCATCCTCCTCTTCTTCTCCTTCCTATCCTCTCCCTCCTCTTCCTCCCCCTCCTCTTCTCATCCTCCCCCTCCTCCAACTCTTCTCCTTTTCCTCCCCTCACCTCACCTTTATTTGTACACTTAGGTCCAGAAATATTGGAACAGTGACCAGGATGTTGTTCCTTCAAACTTCTTCAAACTCCTCCCACACCATCATGATCTACCACTCGACTTTCTTATTGTTGTGCATCGTTCTCAGCTATGTTTGCCGTTTTAGTTGTTCTTTTTGTTAGCTCGTCTTTAGCGCGTGTTTACCTTAGCGCAGTGTCCGGGTGAGAGTCCATGTGCTCGTCCAGCTCCAGGCGCGAGGAGAGGATGGTGAAGCAGATGGGACAGGACAGTTCTTCTTCTACTGCTCTGACGGGAGCCACCGACTCCTCCAGCGCCACCTCCTCCACCACCTGCAGACAGAGAGGAAAACACTTTTGAGGTTCTGTCGACAAAAGCTGAACTAAAACTGTCCCTTTGACTAAAAAGCACTGGTCTTGGGCACTTCCTCCTGCTTTCTTTCCCTCTGGGTTAAGGTTAGACGTTGGTAGATACATTTTGATGAACTTGCTCACCTTCTTGCTGGGGATCTCCTCGTTCTCCTCCGTGAGCCTCCTCTTGACGCTCGGAGGCCGTCGGCGTTTCGATGGCGAGGGCGAGGGAGGGCTGAGCAGCACCAGTCCACTGGCCGGGTCCTTCTCGTGGATCTTCATGTGTCTGAAAGAAAAATATTCACTCGTCAGCTCCCCCCTCAGGCAGCAGTGGGAACAACCTTTCAGTTTGTATTTACAGCGTGGTCAGCGGCTGCAGCAGGGTCTGATAAACACACTTTAAACAGCTCTGTTTTTGACCAGAACAATGTTACAGCATGGTTTAAAGCCAGAAAAGGGGCATTTTGCAGGATGTCTCTCCTTTAATGAAACATACTGACAGATATACTTCAAGCAGGAGGCCCAGTGTGACAGTGTGATAATGCATCAGCAGAGTCTCAGGACCAAACCAGGACCAGACTTTTATCAGTGTCTCTGAAGCGGAGCCTCTTCCTGTTTGTTTCATCGTAACATCAAAAAAATCAGACCCCGCTCTCGGCCAATCAGGACGCAGCTGCCAGTGTTCAGGAAGCTGCTGCAGCCAACCAGCTCACAGCTCCTCCTCCTCCTGTGTTTCCTGTGATTTATATCCAGGAGACTGTTTAAACTGGAGTCATTTATAGTCTCTCTTTTTAAACGAAAATCCAAGAAAGAACACCACCATTTCAGGTGTTTGGAGAATTAGGTTTTAGTGTCACTATTTATATGATTGATTGAGTTGGTTAATTGTGTACTGAAGTGTTGTTTGTAGTGTTTAAAGAGTTGTATACATTTATAATGTATTTTTTCACCTGCTAAAGGGCTGCAGATGGAAAATGTGAAAATGTTGTGGAATACTGGCATAAATCTGAAGAAAAATGAACTGCCCAATGTGAAAAGTCCATGTTTTCACCTGCAGCGTCTCCACTGAAGGTAAACTGAAGGTAAACTAAACGTACCTGTGCATGTTCCCGTTGGTGGTGAACGTCTGTCCGCAGACCGAACACTTGTACGGTCGCTCGCCGCTGTGGACTAACATGTGGCGGTCCAGGCTGGAGGCGGAGCTTAGGCACTTCCCACAGATGCTACAGCTGTGGTCGGTGGCGCCAGCATCTGCGTTGTGCTGCGAACAAGAGAAACAAACCCGCCCGTGGCTATGTAAACAAAACGGCACATGACAGTGTAAACAAGGTTGATATGAAATACTGTACACCAGCCAGATGCCTCCAAGATGGCCGCCCTAGCGACAGGTCATGTGACTCACCTGTCGGATGTGCATGGTGAGCTGGTGCTGGGATTGGCAGTTCTTGTCACAGAGCGGACATATGAAGGCGTTACTGTCATCTTTGGAATCCTGCAGTCGACAAATAAACAAAAAAACAGCAACAGGTGAATATTAATATCATTCAGCAGGTCAGACACCATTTTGAGACCTCTTACATTTATTTGCCGACTGTACCCATCTTTTACTCCTCTACATTTGAAAGAGAAATGCAATAATATCGATTCCACTACATTTCTATAAAGGTTGCAAAGTAAAAAGTCTTTAGTGTGTTTAGTTTGTTTTAAAATAATTAAAATCCACTCTGCAGATGTAAAAGTTTGTGTTGCGTAATAAAGTTCGTCTCGTGTGGATGCGCCGAATCATCACAGAGAGAATTCCCTCGTCACTGAGAGCCACTTCCTGTTTCCTGTGTGGACAGGAAGTGATGACGCCGTCGGGAATGTGCTCCTCGACGACACGACGACGAGGAGTTTGAGCTGAAATATTTACTTTCTCTTTCGATTACGCCCGACATCTTTCCTCAGTTTGATGCATGTTTTGGTAGCACTTACAATAAGGCATAATAACATTTAAATTATGGGTAATTGTTAAAAAGCACCTCTTCAAAGTAAAGCTGAAGAGGCAGATTAACAAGAATTGGCTCATTTTTTAATTTTACTTTTTCAAGCTTTAAACAAATCTGCCTGTTCATTGGTGACTATAGCGTGTTTACCTGAGTGCGTCTCTGGTTGCGGCTCGGCGGGGCCCTCATGGCCGACGTCAGGGTTTTAGTCGGAGACGGGCTGAAAAAATAAAATAGAATCCATTAAAAAAGTTGACCAAACAGAATAATTAAAAGAAACAGAAATCACAGAATGATTTTTCAGGTTGGGAGCTTTTGTGTGTTTTGTAGTGTGTGAGGAGGCGGGGTCATGTGTGAGGGGGCGGGGTCAGACCTGGGGGAGGGCGCGGCAGAGGAACTCGCCGACGCTGCAGTCTCCGCCTCCTCCTCGACGCCGTTGATGGTGGACGAGGGCATCGCGGCCGAGGACATGACGGCTGACATCATGTCGTTGATGGAGGACAGGTCTGCGTCCGGACGAGGCTCCGCCTCCGTCTCCATCGGCGACGCTTCACCGTTAGATAATTTATCTTCTGAATTTGATGCTCCGTTTAACAATTCTGAAAAATAATAAATCAATCTGTAAAATTACATAAAAGACAAACAATAAATGAAAATAAATGAACTTAGTAATAAACCCAGAACTAGGGGAGGTGGTCGTTACCATGGTGACTGAGGGGTTTGGGGGCGGGGCTGTCCTCGAGGGGCATCTCTCTTAACTCCTCACTGCTGCTCTCCATCACTGGAAGAAAAGAAAGAAAAAAGACACAAAACATGTTAAAAAACAAAACATTTCAAATCTTAAACTGACAATGGGAAAAATCTTTTAAAAATAGATTTTAAAATAATAATAGCAGTAGCCGGCCAGTAGCAGGACACACTAAAATTATCTATACAAATTCAAACTTCTCCTTCATTTTTGGGTGGAAACCTCAATAAATCAGACAGTAATTTAAAAATTAGTTATGCAGATGACATCACAGACTTGAAATTTCTATTATAAATCTAGATAACAGTGAGATTTAGACATTTCCTTGTTTCCAGTTGAAAATCTAAAAGTTTGGAGCAAGCTGGACTAAACAGAGAGACAGAGATGGAGAAACAGGAAGTGGGGGTAATGGGCACTTCCTGTTTGCGCAGCCCACAGGAAGTGCCCTCAAAACACGGCGTAATCAGCGATTACACCAGAGTTTTGTCTCGTTTGCAGAAAAGTCATGAGGATTTCTGTGGTTTAGTTTTCGGACAGGGACAGAAAGAGAGGAGAGGGGGGAGGAGAGAGAGAGGAGGCAGGAAGGAGAGGGGAGTGGAGAGGAGGGGGAGAGATGAAAGAGAGGGGAGTGAGAATGTGTAGAGGAGGGAGAGGAAAGGGAGGAGAGAGAGAGAGGGGAGAAGAGAGAGAGGAAAGAGAGGGGGGATGTTGGAGAGGAGAGAGAGAAAAAGAGGAGAGACCGATGAGGCATGGAGGAGGGAGAGGAGAGAAAGGAAACAGAATTACTTGCAACTGTTTTTAGGCTGTACATCACATTTGCTGCAATGGAAGATTCTATTACAACGACAAATCCAACTGTCCAACAAATTCACAACCTCATTGGTTAAAAGCAGCTTATTCCTCTGGGGCCCCCTTCAACCTGGGCCCCCTACCCAACTACCCCACCTCAGAGAGACAGCCCTGACAAGCACATCCTTCAGATACTTCAGCCAACACTGCTTTGGAGCCACTTGTCCCCCCCCTCCAGCAGAGGGCGCCCTGGGCTTTAGAGCTACTGTTTCTCATGACGATGAGCAGCCGTCAAGAACGTTGCAAAAATACTAAAAGAGCACAAAATGAAGTGAAGTGAAATGAAATGAAAGAACGTCGGATGTGAGGAGGACGGACTGATGGAGGTGAACGGATGAGCGACAGGAAGTGAAGCCGTGCAACAGGAAGCTGCAGGATTTCAAAATAAAACGTGTGGATGCGAAAAAAGGGATGGGGAGAAAAAAATGAGAGCGGCTGAGTGGACGATGGAGAAAAATGGAGAAAAGCGCACGAGCCAATCAGAGCCAGGGGGGAAAGCGGCGGACGGGGCATAGTTACCTGTTGCTAGAGCGACGCTGTGGGTGTGCGGGCGGGGCTTATCACACTGTGGAGAAAAAACCAGGGTCAGTCAGAAAACACACCAGCGAGGACAGGCGCCAACGGCTGTCACGGGCTAACGCAGGAGCTAGCAACACAGGTACTAACTTATACAGGCTAATAACAGACTACAGCTCCCATGATGCACCACATGAGTGACTTCCCAACGTGAACAAGCCCCTGAATGTTTTACCGGGAAAAAAAATAAGAATCAGATGATCAATGAAGCAACACAACAATGTCAGCACAATTTAACGAAGTCCAACAAAATCCAATAAAATTCAACAAAATTCAATGAAATTCAACACTGTCCAATAAAATTCAACAAAGTTCAGCTCAATTCAACAAAATCCAACAAAAATATTACTGCAATATTTCTGATTATTTGATTAATCAGATGCATTACATTAAAAAAAAATGACAGAAGATGACTTTGGCCCATGATTTAAAGCAAAAAAGTTGTAAAAAGTAGAAAATATTGTTGACCTTTTCTGTATTTTTTTGCTTTTTGTATTATTGATGAATTTATTGCATCAAGAAATGGTATTATTGTCAAAGACATGTAGGAGCATTTTGCAGAAAGCATGTGGTGATAACTCAGACATTTGCCCAGAGCCACGTGGTGCAGCAGCTGAGCCCCTCCACGTGCTACCAACAGGGGGCGCAGTGCCAGCAGTGGCCAGGAGAGGGCGTTACACACTCGAATCACTCACTGGTCTGTCAGGCTGCATCAAAAATCACCTGAAAACCTTCAAAAACTGAACAACTGCTGTCAACAGGTGGAGCAGTACCGGCAGCGGCCAGCAGAGGGAGTCACACACAGGTCACTCACAGGTCTCACTTTATCAAACGTCAAAATGTGTGAGAGATGATCCAAATCTTGCTCCAAGGTTTAACCAGACTTATTTTTAAAGAGCTAAAGCAGAGTTTGAGGAGAATTTCTGCAGATTTGAATGGAGAGAAAGAGAGGAGACAGGGAGAGAAGGGAGAGAGAGAAGGAGAGGAGCAATAGAGGGTAGAGTGAAAAAGAGAAGGAGAGATGGAGGACAGGGAGGAAAGGAAGAGGATGAGAGAGAGGAGAAAGAGAGGAAAGAGAGAAGCGAGAAGAGGGGGCGAAGAGGAGATGAAGGAGAGAGAGAGGAGAGGTGGGGGAAGGAGAGAGGAGAAAGAGAAAGAAGTAGAGGAGGAGAGGGGGAAAGAGGAGAGAAAGAGGGGAGTTGTTTCCATGTTGGGGGAGGAGTCACTGAGCATGTGCAGTTGTGCTCAGAGACAGAACAGCGTGTGACAATAACAGAGTTACTGCAGGAGAAGTAGCTGCAGTAGTAGTAGTAGTAGTAGTAGTAAGTAATAGTAGTAGCAGCAGTAGTAAGTAGCAGCAGCAACAGTTGTAGTAGCAGTAGTAGCACAGCAGCAGAAGCAGGAGTTTGAAGTACTTCAGTAGTACTGGCCGTTGGAAGCAGAGGAATGCTGCAGTTTGACAGGCACAGACACGTGTCCTGCACACCTCCTCCACTCTCACTGATATTATACTACTACTATACTATTGCAATACTACGACGGGACTACTGCAATACTACTACGAGACTGCTGCTGCTGCTACTACGACTAGTACTACTGTAATCCATTATTTAGATTGCATTGCTGGAAAATAAAATCATTGCAGACATTTTCACGCACAAAACAGCCTTTTTTATATGAAAGCATAAAAGACAGAAAACTTCAAAGTTCTGCAGCTATTTGCATATTTTCACTGCAGTGCAAGTATTATGCAGAGATTTTCAGCAACAAAATATATTTTTTGCCTAATTTCTTGCATATATTTTACATTATCAACATTTTTCTTTAGTTCTCAGTGACATCTAATGCTTCCAAATGTTTAGGAAAGAGAAATGCATAGATTTGTGGCATTTTGATCCTTGCTCAGAGGGATTTTGGATCTTGTTTGGCTTTTCAATAAAGTTATTATTTGTGAAATAAATTAGGGAAATACATGTAGAAAACAACCTGGTCTTTGAGATTACAATTTCTCCATTAATCCGTGAGAAACAGTGACTCGACGAGATTTAAAGAGATCATTTGTTTAGATTCTGACATTTATTTGTATTGATTGAATGGATGGATTTACTTTTCTCTTGTATTTCAGAAGGATTTATCGCACTTAGACCAATAAAAGCAGGTGTAGCTGGTGCTTGTTTGGTAGAGTTTGCAGTGAAAGCAGAGCGCTCCGTGTGTGAGGAGTTTATTTTGGTCTGGTCCTGGTCTGGAATCAGAGGGGAATCCTGCTGAACCAGCTCGACCGCCTGCACCTGCCGCGCTCCCGTTGGCCCTCGCCGCCGCCCGTCCGCACACGCTCCACTCCCATTGGCCGGGAGGCAGCGAGAGCCCGCCCCCCCGAGGAGACATGTTTCAACAGGAGACGCACAGGCAACAAATCACGACAAAACCAGCAGAAAGTGGAGACGCTGCGGGACACAGGGATGTTTCTGCAGCTCGTTTTGTCCTGAACTTGTTAGCTTTAATGCCAGTCAAAAAAGTCCCTCTGCATTGTGTATTTTCATGAGTTTTTGCCGCAGTAATCCAGGAAGTCACTACGACCACTGCCGACCCTCGTCTGTTCTCACACTTTAACATTTACAAATGTCACATGTTT
>JAADKR020000001.1:114033-130229 GCA_011763505.2 Lythrypnus dalli
CGTCTCAATTCTCTTTTGTACCCCTTCCCCTTCCCCTTAGCCCTCCGCCTCCGCCTCCCCCTTAAGGGGAAGGGGTATGGGGATCTCTAGCCCTTTGGATTGGACCGCCACTTATCTTCATATGGAGGGGGGAAAAAGCATGAATGAAGTGTGAGGCTGTGAGCCATTTCCGGCTTTTTTGGGATGCGAGGGCTACGCCGCCATGTTTTTTTTTTTTCGGAGCAAACGCTAAGCTCCTCCTACCCCTTAGCGGCAAAGTGTGGGTCCGTGTACACTTATCCATAAGGGGTAGAAACGATAAGGCGAAGGGGAAAGATTATTTTGAATTGGACCACCACTAGAGGGTCTCGTGAACGTGCATTACGGAGGCGAAGGGCTAAGGGGAAGGGCTAAGGGGGAGTATTGAGACGCAGCCTAATACACCCCAAACCACATGAAGTTAAAAAACCTTTCTGCGGTTGCTGTGCTGGAGCTAAACGCAAGGCTAGGAGATAGTGTTTTAAGCCATTTTTACCAACTGTCATCATGGGAAATGTCAACTCTCTAACAAATGGGAAGAATTGGAGGCCTTGATGATAACTGACCAGAGCTACCGTGAGTGCAGTTTTTATTGCTTCATAGAGACGTGGCTCACTGACACCATTCCCGATTTAAATGTCAACATACCTGGCTTCACTCAAGTGCGGGCGGACAGAGAACCGATAAAAAGTGGAAAAAGCAAAGGTGGTGAACTTGTGCTGCTTGTAAACAGTAAATGGTGCCATTCCCGTCACATAACAGTGCAGGAGATGTTCTGCTGTCGGGATGTGGAGGTGCTACTTTAATATGTGCCGAGAGAGTTCTTCCACATCATCGCCATCATTGTTTACATTCCACCACGCAAGGACTCCACGGCAGCCTGTGACATCATTTTGGACACTCTCGCAGGCTTCACACAGCATGTTAAGTGCCCCACAAGGCACAATAATACACTGGACCTGTGTTACATCAATGTGAAGGATGTCTACAATGTAGCAGCCCTGCCCCTACCTGGCAAGTCAGACCACAACTTCACCTCCACCTCAAGACATCTTACAGACCTTGTGTGATGAGACTGCCTGCCACCACTATATGTCACAGGAAGTGGACCCCAGAGACCAGCGAAGCTCTGAGAGACTGGGACAGGCTCCAGGACAGTCACAGGTCTGCTCGCAACATTGATGGAGCGGTGGACTGTGTTACTGACAATAGTAACTTTTGCAAGGATGTGGTTGCCCCTGTCCGATGCTTCCCAAATAATAAGCTTTGGATTACAAGCAGTCTGAAGCATCTTCTGAATGGAAAAAGGAAGGCTTTTAAAACTAAAAACAGAGACAAAATTCGTTCCACCTAGCATGATCTGAAGAAGGACATAAGGCAGGCCCAAAGAGTCTATAAAGCAAGACTAAAGAGGAAACTGCAGCATAATAGCACTAGGGAAGTGTGGCAAGGCATGAGAGCCATAACAGGCTATAAGGAAAAGGCGAGGGTGACACCAGGTGACACTGCAATGGCCAAAACGTTAAACTGCAGTTTTGATTCTGCTGCTGCTGCCTCCTGCTCAGCTCCACCCAGCGGATGATCCACCTCTGCGGCTGCCTCCTGCCTAACATCAGTAGGTCTTCGTCTGGGATCAAGGATTATAGACCAGTGGCCCTGAAGTCTGTGATAATGAAGACCCTGGAGAGGCTAATTCTTCGACTACTCGGGCCACAGCTGCAGCAGTCACAGGACCCCTTACGGTTTGACTACTGAGAGAGCATGGGGGTGGAAGATGCTGTCCTGTTTATGCTTCACCGGGTCTTCTCATTTCTGGATTGCTCTGAAGGACACGTGAGGTTGATGTTTTTTGATTTCTCAACACTATCCAGCCTCAGATTCTAAGAGGGAAACTTGAGAATCAATGTGTGAAACCTGTTTTTATTGAGTGAATCACCAACTATCTCATAGAGGTGTCACTGTTGCGCCACAGACACCAGCGTAGAAGAAGCATTAGACCCGGATGTTTTTGTTGCGCTAATTTTGAGGCTATATCATAATATTAAAAGATCCTTGGGCTATATGGATGCAGAATGTCCGCAGACAGAAGGAGGATTGTATGCATCAGATCCAGTAGACTGGATTTTTACCCAAATTACTCAAAATGACAACTGCAGTGGCTCCTGGAGCAGGAGCGGAGGTGGAGTGAAAGAAATACTCTAGAGCAGTAAGCTCTGATAATCAATATATAGTTCAATAAATGTTGTCAATAGTTTAAATAATGTTGAATTCATGTTAAAAATAAATATCAATGTCTTTTGAGTGTCAGGAGGAATTTTGTAGTTTTAACATGTATTTGAATAGTGAAAAATTTAAAAATTGCTATATCGCGGATTTATCGCTGGGGTTCGGTTCTGAAAACCCCCCGCGATAAACAAAATCTGCAAGGGACCACTGTATTCTCCTGCGAAGGTTAGAATGTGATGTTGGCCAACACTGATTATGCAAAAGTCAGCAAAGCCTTGAGAGCCAAAACAAGTGAGAGACCACTCCTTAGCCCTGAACCTGAAGCTAAATCTCGAGTCGGGATGCACCAATACTACTTTCTCTCAAACCGATGCGGGTACGAGTACGAGCACCTGGAATCGAGTTGTGCATCCCTCGTCCCATATTCTAATTCTTACGCTTAAGTCGAGCCCAATAATTAAATTTTGGACATACGGTATTCAAAATTATTATGTTTTGGGACAATATACTTTATTAATTTATGGATATATTCAAGTTTGACAAATGAAGGCCAGTGGGAAAGAATAATAGAAGCACGATAGGGTCGGGATGAAGAGATAGTCACCAGTTTGAGGAGAGGGTGGCAGCAGACTGGTCACTCCCCAGTGCTCTGGGCGATGCAAAAGAACATACAGAGGGCGCTGTCAGTCACCAACGCTGACAAACACTGAGGCAAAACAGGCTGCACGAGTGAGCTGTACATGAAGAGCCAAGTCCAGTTACGCACAGAAGTTTCTGAATTACCTCAGTTTCCATGGTTTCCGTGCACTTTCTGAAGGTTCAAACTAGGAAGGTGGTACAACTCCAGGCTACACCTACTGAACATTAGAGCACAGCTAACAAGGTGAACGGCAGCAAAAGAGAAGAATATACAGTGACAAATCTTAGGCCAGCATCAAAGCAGTGTTCTTGGGTATAGTTTTGTATGTTGTCATACATTGCAACAAAAATGTGAAATTAAGGGCATGTCTTATTTTTTCAATTATGGTTGCTTGTATTATAAGCATTATAAGCAAGTTAATGGTCCCCCAAAAAAGTGAGGAGTACAATTTGTAATCTGGTAACTGCATACACCACCCTATCTATATCTATATCTATATATATATATATATACCCCCCTCACAATTCTCTTTTTGTGGGGGGGGGGTGTCTCGAAATGAATGAGGAGATGAGAGTGAGGCTGTCTGTTTACAAACACAGGTGTTCCAGAGTTTACAAAAGAAAAGACTGGTGCTCTAGAACCTACAGGTTTATGATCATAGATATCAATGAGCTTATCCTTTGACCTGATTTTCTGCTTTATGAGATAGAAAAGTATCTTATAGTAGCGTTTATTTGTGCTTTTCCTTATTAATTTCTCTACTGTAAGGTATAAAAATATCTTACTTGTAATGCACGTGTGTATGTGCACTGAAAATGTGCCTCAGCAAATGAGCAAAGTCACGATAATGTTCAAAACCACAACATACGCAACCACAATTGATGTGCATTTGTCAAAATAAACACTGTTGTCATTGGCAACTGTCCTGAAGGTTTTTTGTGAAGTTATAATTGTATAGCAGTGTTATTAGCGATAAAAAGCCACTTACGTGTATGCGAGTGCGTCGGCGCCATGTTTGTTTTTCTGAAGAAAACGCTAAGTTCTGCGTACTCCTCTGCGCAAAGTGTTCGAATATTCTCTGTGCAGAGGGCTTTGAACAGAGATTGAACCTTGAGGCGCAACTCTGTTTCTTGTCAACGCACAAAACAGAGGTGGGGAGGTAAGCCGTAGGGCCATTGGGCAGAATTGAGACGCAGCCACTGTATTGATTTTTTTTACTCAGGTTATAGACCCTAAATTCCTATAATTCCTCTTCCTATAATAATTTTTTAACACAAGACTGATGAAGAAAGTTGGCACACAGGTATTTCACAGTAACTGTACTGAGCTTAGGAATGAGTGATGTCCGAGTGGTTTTGGACATACCCGCGAATTAATCCAAGGGAGAAATAATGAAGAAGCAGGGTCCGACGTGCAACAATATTCCTCTTTTTTACTACCATTCACATTGTTAGCTGCGCTCTAAAGTAGTTGTGGCCTGGTGTTGTCCCACCTTCCTGGTTTGAAACTGCAAATTGCGCATAAAAACCATGGAAACCTGAGTAGTGCAGGTAATTGAATGGGGGTTGACTTTCCATAAAAACAGTCTGGTCCAGTATACATGAGAAAAAGGACCTCGAAAACACCACAAACCTTGGCCAGCAGGGGGCAGAAGGTTCGGGAATATGCGCATAATTTCGGGTTGACCTCGGCCTGGCTCACGTAGACCAATAGCCTGCTGTTTCGGGGCTAACTAGCTCTTATTTCCAAACTGTGATGTCCAACAAATCTTTAACAACACCCAGACAGTCTGCACCAGGGTCTTCCCCAGAGTTAAACTATAAGCGTAAATTCAGCTATTTATTCCAGTTGGAACAGAGGCCGATTCTCTGTGTTTTAGCCCCCCATGGCTAGTGGCTAAAGGCTAGGTTAGCCTGCTTCAATAGCCTGCATTGGACAAAAGGACTTAGTTGAGGAGAAGAGTGTAATAAATGTTTGGTCAGTTTAAAAGCCGCTTCATATGTAGTTAATGTTTTATTGACTAGCAATAGCTAGCAATAGCTGTAGCTTTTCCCAATGGGAATACTTGGACTTCTCATGGCTCCACACACATTTTCGATGCAGTTGCAGCCTCTAAAGTTGGCATTGTTTTAAATACTCTGTGTTGCGGGGAAAGAAATACTGATGTGTGTCTTTGTAAAAGTAACAGAGTTGCTCTAGTGCAGCTCACAGACTGAAAAGTTCTATGTTTATCCTCCCGGGCGTAGATGTCGTGGGGATGGGAGCATGTGTTGTTAACTCTCCCCCACAGCGACCCCTAGAATCGCTGTGCAATAGTCATCAACATTGCCTCGCATACTGGCATTTTTGTTTGCTAATGATAAAGAAATCAAGTAAAAATAAATCATAAATCATAAATTGAAGTTAATTCTGTGGCGCATTAATATAATGCTTCAAATTATGGTAACTTTAAAAAATATACTTCGAATAGAAATAGAAACATTTGAGAGAAAACACAGAAGAACAGCCAAACAAACACAAGAATCTCATGCATTTCAAAACCTGTTTGTAGAGGACATCCACACTGCACTGCGGTGTTTGCAACTTTTAAACAAATTATGATGGAGGCACTTAAAAGAGCAACTTAACCCAAAATCTACTTTTTTTTTTCTCATGAACTGTATAAACGGATGTTTAATAGCCTTGTCTACATGTCCCAGTCTTTAGTTTGACATTTTAGTGCATAGTTGTTTTGTGCCGAAAACCTGTTTCTGTCGCTCCATCTACACATGAAGAAGGGTACTGCATTTGAATTTCGAGTCGTCCTTCTGATTGGCTCTGGTGATTTCGCTGACACCGCCACACAATTCTGACGTCAGCAGCCCGACCGCTGTCCAGTATAAAAGTGGCTAAAGTCTTGCACCAACCCTTGAGTGAGCGTCTTGATATTGATTTTCAGGTTAGCGATCTGTTAGCATAGCATAGCATAGCATAACACATCAAACTCCCCCTCGCTAGGCCGATGGTCCTCTCGGCGACGCCCCGCCGATTTTCAAATGTTTGTGAGGGGCGGAGACAGCGTTCTGGCTCTGAGTGAGTTGCTCTTTCACTACCGGGGACATCATCAAAATTACTCACCGAGCTGATGAAGGGCAGGTTCAGGAGGGCGCCCAGCCCTGGAATCCTCCTGATGAAGCCCACCACCACCGGGAAGAAGCCCCTGCACATACAAATACAAATAAGCACAAACACCCCTGAGCATAAAACATAAATGCATGGGAACTTCAAAATGTTCACAAGTTTGGTTTTAGTAAAGACTTTTCTAATTTAGTTCCAGGGTTTTTTAATGTTATGAAAGGCATATTTTGACTACCGTCACATACTAAATATGTGCATTTTGTCATCAATTTCTAAAAAAGCGCTTGAATAAACACAATTGATGTTGATTTTGAGCAGGTTTGCAGCAGGATATCTATCCGAAATACACCAGCAAGTCCACCTCTGAATGGCTAAAAAAAAAAACTAAAATGAAGGTTTTGAAATGAGCAAGTTAAAGTCCGGATTCCAATACAATTGAGATGCTGTGGTGTGACCTTAAATAGGCAGATCATACCGGGAAACCCTCCAATATGGCAGAGTTCAAACAATTGTGCAAAGAAGAGTGAATCGCTTGATTTCAGTTATTGCTGCCAAAGGTGGCACAACTCGCTGTTGTGCCACTTTTTTCACATAGTTCCAGATAAGTTTGGAATTTTATGCGTTTTATTATTTGTTATTATTTTTATTAATCTACATTTACATAATTTAAATTAACTTTAATCTATGAGTTACCTCCGTCTGGGTGATAATTAAAAATGAGATAAAACATAAATGCTGCAATAACTGCTTTGCCAACAGGGAACACCTTAATGCCTGGGTCTGCCTATGGAATATACAGTGTTTTGGAGACTGGGAAAAGCTCATGTGGAAAAATGAATGCATTTGTGACACTGGCAGCTTTTTGCGTATTCATATTCCCCCGTTTCTCCACAGTCATGTCTCCTTGTGCTGCTACTGCTGCAGCTGCGTGCGTAGTGCACAACGCGCTGCAGAAATGAGAGAGAAGACTCACTAACGTGAGACTCATACGACGTTCAGACCGCACGCCTCCAGGACGGTGAGAGAGTCGAGATTCTATTCAAAGTCTATGATGGACGCAAGTCGAGTCCTCTTGCTGCACGGCAGGAGCCTCCGGCGCTGGGCCTCCAGGACTCCGGCGCTGCGCGACACCGGCCTCAAACTTTTGACAATCAGAACGGAGGCATTAACTAATCAGGAGCTTTCCTCAAAAGTGACACAGTGTCCTGCCAGGAGATGTTGGCGCCGATGCGAGTCAGAGGCTCATCAAACTGGGCCCAGGAGAGATGAAAGTAGCGCTGAAAGTGACCCTCGTCCGGTGGAGAAGCCTCGTCCGCTGCAAGGTTATCTCAGCCTAGGCTCTCTCGCAGCTGGTCGAGGACCGCCTGCCCAGCGAGCCTCGGCTGTGCAGGAGCTGCGCACAGAGGAGGCAGCTCCACCTCTGAATAATATGGTGAACCCAGAAACAGCGCAGAGGTGCCCGACAACGATGATTTATTTATTAAATAGAGCCAAGCCACTTGCTCAATTGGGTCCACCATTGTACAAAGACGCACAGAGTGTGACAATTTGGCACAATGACGCATGTGTCCAATTTTCACCCAAGATGCACGTCCGATGAAGACGCCACAGATGAAATGGATAATATTAGCCTTTAAACCATTTCTGCATCTTGGTGTCTTTGCCGTTGTTGTTAGACAAGTTGTTGTTAGACAAGTTGAAACAGCGACCTCGCCTTTGTTAGCTTTGCTCTGAGTTAATCCAAGATGCAGATCTGGAACACTCTCCTCGCAAACATGATCTACTCGCGTTATTAAGGAGCTTCACTCAATTGATAATGCTTTTAAGGCCTTAAATTCAAAACCCTGTGGGTACCCTGTAGCTACCCTGCAATATTTGATGGACAAAAAAATTGCCTATGATTTATGTTAAATCTACATTGTTTATTGTATGATTTTAGACATCTCAGACATTTTTTGTATTTTTGTCTTAAAATAATGTATAATAATAACATTGCAACTGTTATGATCATTCACCGTGCAGACTTGTTTTAAAACACACATTTGCAGTGAATTAATTAAATGAATTAAAAAACGAGCATCAGCCATCTGTGATTTATGTGTGTTAATCAGCTGCACACACATTATGTTAAAAATCTCACAAACAAATTGCGGCTAATGAAATGTTCTAACTGAAAAGAACGTTTCTGCTGCCCTCTGCTGGTTACGAGGGAGTATTGGAGCTTGTCTGTGGGGGAACATTCACCTGAAGAGGAGGACGAATCCGTAGGTCTCCAGGAGAACCCCCACAATGGGCCACCCGATGAGCACAATAAGCACACCTCCCAGGAAGAAACTGGATGCTTTCAGCTTGTGTCTCTGGAAGAAGAATCGAAAGGTCCTCTCTAGCCCAATCACGAAGGACAGGCCCACCACGAACAAGACCTGGATAAGACAAGTCAAAAGCGGCTATAGGAATATGTTTTCTAATACAAATATGCCCAACATTTATTTTAGCCGCTGTATGAGACAACACATCGTGCTTAGAGCACATCATATACTACCATAAGATCTTAGGACTTACAACTAAGATTACAGAATTAGCATGTTTTGGTTTACCATGGTTTCCATGTGCATTCTGCTGTTTCAAACCAGGATGGTGGGACAACTTCAGACGACAGCTACTTAACTTTGCATTAGAGCACAGCTAACAATGTAAACGGGAATATACAGCAACAAAACTTAACTCTGGGACACTGCGTTGATGCTGAGTTGTTTTGTCACTCTATTTTCCTCTCTTTTACAGCTATTTACATTGCTAACTGTGCGCTAATGCAAAGCTGAATTGCTGTAACCTGAACTTGTCTAACCCTCCTGGTTTGAAACAAGGAAACCAAGGAAATGCAGAAACTGCTAATTCTATGGAAGAAGTTGGTCTTTATGCTGTTGTTTTACTTTTGTAGTTTTTCCTTCCCTAAAGTTACTGTTGAATTAGTTTTTTTTTGTGTGATTTAAAATGAGCAGAACTGAATTGTATGCAGACCTGATCAGCAATGATAACTAATTTCTTTGGAATTTTAGAGTAACCAAAACAATATTTGTGGAGGTGCATTGGACACTCACATTTCCAATGGCCAGGAGCGCTTTGTCGAAGAACAAGATCATCCCAAAGAAGAGAAAAAACACACCAAACCCAGTGAGCCCCATCCCGATCTCTGTCATACAACACAACGTAGGTTCAATGACAATGAGCAGTTCAGATTCCAAACAACAGATGTTACAGTAATGATCCACATGCAAGAAAAAGTGGCACAAAGACTTAGACAATAGTTACATTAATTAAAGAAAAAAAATCCTTTGACAAAAAGCCACTTTGTTCAGGTTCATTTTCATTGACTCCTCACTCAGTCACCCTCTGTCAAAGAAAACTTTTTCTGTAGCCACAGCAGCCCTGGGGTGGACAGTCAGGGACAAGATTCACAATATATAAATTATCACTAGAGCAGTGGCAGAGCATGTTTCTTTCCCTGTGTTTAATTCTCCAGCTTCTGATTCTGACCATGAGTCTGGCTCCACGGGTGGAGATGGGTCCCCGAGCGCCGGAAAAAAGAAAGCTGCCCACTGCTCCTTACAGAATGCCCCGGCAGCATCGAAGAATGCTATAAAAATAGTATAAAAAATAAATCACAATACACATAATGTATTTTTTTTTGCCATACAATAAGTATTGCATAAAGAATTTGTATCTTTTTCCTGGAATTGAAAAATACACAAGTCAAGTTTCAAAAGCTTTAAACATAACTTAATCAGTCTGACACTGATCAAAATATTTTGAAACATGTAAATGTTCTGTCATATATTAAGATCATAAGTGCTGCCATCCCAGGCACAATCTGCACATGACGACACATGTGTATAGGCTGAACATTACTCCTATTGAGATTGGGTTATTGACACAGTCTGGGAAAGGTATATACTGTATATATATCACATATCGATTGTCTCAGACCTAATAATGACTTTATTCAACCTTCAGTAGGGCTATGTGAACCAACTGAAACAGCCAAATGAATATAAAATGTAAGTGACTAAATTTTCAATAAAAAAATCAACACATGAATGCAGTGAGGACTAGTTTATACTCAGCAGAGGGCTTAAAACATCGATATAAACAATACACTACATGCATTAAATCGTTCAGAAGCATTTTAAACGTATGACTTGCCCTTCCGTGCACTGCTCTTATTACAAAGGCAAATATTTAGTGAATACTAACACATCTTATGTCACAAAAACTAGTCCATGGCTAAAAATTGACATCAAATACAGAATCTATGTCTTAGTCTTACTTTGAGAATCCGTGAGCGAAATCATCTTGGCGTCCACTAAAGGAAACCACGTCTATGAGTAAAAAAATCTTAACTTTGTGCTAAATTATTGCTGCCAACCTCCTGTCACAGCCGCCATGACAGCAGCGGCCACGTCTTCCGGAAACAATACAACGCCTCTCTACGTCATTTCCGCAATCAAGTCGCGATGCGTTTACTAACACGAGGATAAAACAAAACTCCATCGCCACATCGAGCCCAAACGACGCAAGAAACTACACTTAATATGCATTGCATTTAACTTGCTTGAAAAAACCGTTTGTAATACAGAGAGAAAAAAGTTATATTTTCAACCCCACAGAAATGTATTTTATTTTGTTTGATTTTCCGGAAACGACGTGCATCCAACACACACCTCGCAACGCCGGTTAGCAACACACTGCTGCAGCTGCTGCTACTAAAAGTGAAGGATATTGCACGTTTTCTTTGCTTTATTTTATTTGTCTTATGATTCATTCTTTTTGGTTAAACCGTGAAGCTTGAAGGTAACTGTTGGGAAATAGCCAGGAACAAAGAAGTGCATCACGGTGTCTCAAAGTCTTCATTGTTTTTGCACAATCTCCCCCTATTTTAAAGTCATGGATGGCAGCGAAAATGATGGTAGGTCTGCACTTGAGATGTGTTAATGCCTATTTCAAGTTTGAAATCTGTGTTTTCTGCATGGAAGGGGAATGCTCCTCAAGCACCTTAAGGGGAAACACTGCATTTACTGTATATAAATATTTTCCATTTTCAGGCTTTGATCCAGTTTGTTCTCTGAACACATACACGTTCACTTCCTCTTAACAAAAATGCCCAATCTTCACAATAACACGTTAAATTATTTTTCTATAGATTTGAATGGAAATTGTACAATAAAATTTTGTTCTTTTCAAAATGCATTTTCCTCGCATTGTACCGATAATATTTACACATTCAGGGCTCATATCGACTCCTAACTTTTCAGTGTTGTACTTAACAACATTTTGAAGGCGTTTTCAAAGGATTTTTTATATTCAATTCTTAGCCTGATTTATATCGAGTTATTTATATCGAGAAAAAAAAGCTAAATTTGATCTTCGTTTTACAGATGTTTCCATTAATTGCTTATTTTAAAATTAAACAAATCAAATTAAACATCTAATATCCTGTCTGAGAAAGGCTTTGCAACAAATGTGTCTACAACATAAGCCCATAAATTGGGATGGAAAAACAAGAAATGAGGACAAAAGTCCTCGGCTCACACAGAGCAGCACCCAGCGGCGAAAACAAAACATCGCACCCCAGCAAACATCACATCAAAACGACTGAGTTCACAAAATAAAAGAACGTCTCTTAGCAGAGTGCATTGATATTTTAGGCTATTAAAATAATATTATTCTCAACTTTTCACTTTGACACCCTCCTCTTGTGCTGGAGACGGACAGGGCCTGTCCAAAACTGCTGTCCTCACAAATGCATCAACACATAAATTACCAATAAAAGCAATTATTTTGAGACAACTAAAAAGAAATGGTTGTGTTTTGTACACCTTGTTTTCTTTTTCAATCATGTGTGTAAAAAAATAGTGGTTAAGATGACACTGCAGGTAAAAAGGAAAGTTTGAACCTTTTTTTCCCTGTAGATTGTATGTAGACATAGATATGAGACAAAAATGCATTGCAAGTTTTGTCATTTCATGTTTTTATGAAAAAAAAAGGAAAGAAATTAGCCTGAAAATGACCAAAATTGGCAATATCTTCTCTGATGAAATCTTAACAATAGATTGAGCCAGTTTTAAATTTCTGCATTTATTTTTTAGATATATTTGTCACAAAAACTTATTCCGAGAGAATTTTGGATATCTCATTTATTTTAAAAATGAGTAATGTATTAGTAAAAAATCTGTAAAAACTGACATTTTTGCTTGTTTTTTTTAAATGCAAATCTCAATAAACCAGGCTTTGAAATTAATATTTAAAAAATCCTCTGAAAAATCCTTAAAAATATTGTTGAGTCCAAGAAAGTTTGTTGGAGCTAATAAAGTTCAGATATTGGCACACTATGTGAGAAAATGTGTTTTGAAAATGGCATGTTCAAATTACAATTTCCCATTTAAATCGATGCAGTCACATTGAATCGGTGCAATAATTACACATTATTGTAGTTTAGGTATTTTTTTTAGAGTTGGTGAGTGACAGTGAGGAAAATAAGTATTTTAACACCCTATAATTTTGCCAGTTCTCCCACTTAGAAATCATGAAAGGGTCTGACATTTAATCTTAGGTGCATGTCCACTGTGAAAGACACACCGGTAATAAAAAAAAATCTGTAAATCACAATTTATGATTTTTTAAATAATTCATTTGTATGTTACTGCTGCAAATAAATATTTGAACACCTGTGAAAATCAATGTTAATATGTGATACTTTACTTTATTATTTTTTTAATGTTTGGTTATATTGAAAATATACTTAATATTTATAGTTAATATTTGGTACTTTACTTTGTTTGCAATTACAGAGGTCAAACGTTTCCTGTAGTTTTTCACAAGGTTTGCACGCACTGCAGCAGGGATTTTGACCCATTACTCCACACAGATCTTCTCTCGATCAGCCAGGTTTCTGGCCTGTCACTGAGAAACACCAAGTTTGAGCTCCCTCCAAAGGTTTTCGATAGGATTTAGATAGATAGATAGATACTACATACAAGTTGGTTTCCTGGGGGTTCCAGTATTGCAGCACTGACCGTAAAAACAGAGTAAGAAGGCACACAGATAAAAAAGTGTGTATGTGTGTAAGTGTGTATATATATATATATATGATCATATGACAACAATGTCTTGCCCCAGGACGACAAATTGCACACTGCACAGGAAGAACTTAGTAGAGTTCGAGTCTTATGTGTTCAGTGTCTATCCTCATCCACTCCACCCTTCCCATGCTGAGTTGTAAAGTTTGTTGGCCCGCGGTGACAAAGGGATTTTCTCAGTTGGTTTAGGTCTGGAGACTGGCTGGGCAACTCCGGACCTTGATATACTTTTTTACGAAGCCACTTCTTGGTTATCCTGGCTGTGTGCTTCGGGTCATTGTCATGTTGGAAGACCCAACCACGACTCATCTTCAGTGCTCTAACTGAAGGAAGGAGGTTGTCCCCAAAATCTCGCAATATATGGCCCCGGTCATCCTCTCCTTCATACCGGTACAGTGCAGTCGTCCTGTCCCATGTGCTTAAAACACCTTCAAAGCATGATACTTCCACCCCCATGCTTCACAGTAAGGATGGTGTTTTTGGGATGGTACTCCTCATTCTTCTTCCTCCAAACACGGCGATTTAAGACAAAAAAGTTCTATTTTGGTATCTTCAGACCACATGCAGTACAGGCCAAAAGTTTGGACATGCCTTCTCATTCAATGTGTTTTTTTTTTATTTTCATGATTATTCACAGTGTAGATTCTCACTGAAGGCATCAGAACTATCAATGAACATGTAGAATTATGTACTTTACAAAAATGTGTGATCCATGTGTGATCTTATATTCAAGTTTATTCAAAGTAGCCACCTTTTGCTCTGATTACTGCTTTGCACACTCTTGGCATTCTCTTGATGAGCTTCAAGAGGTAGTCACCCGAAATGGTTTTCACTTCATGGGTGTGTCTTGAGAAGAGACAATGTCTCCCCTTAATTCTCCCAAATATTATTTGGGACAAACTTTGGGAACCTCAACAGCTCCATACAGCTTTTATCATGAAGATCCGACTGGTCCTGTAATATTTAGTTCCATCTAGAGCCAGTGTTTTGTTGATTTGTGGTGATTTTGTTGAAGCATTGTTTTGTGTGCTTTGATTTGTTGTAGATGTGCATGCTGAGCTGGCTCAGGTGGAGTTGGAGCTCCAGCGTGTGGAAGAGCAGATCACCTCTCTCCTGCAGAGGCAGGAGGAACTGGAGTCGGTCCGTAAAGCCCTGCTGTCCCAACTGGAAGAGGGATCTGACCCGGCTTCATTGACACCGTCTTCGTCATCATCACAGCAGTCTGCAGGGATGTCCAAACAGGAGCTGGAACGCTACGACACACCAGGTAACAGCCCATGGCTTCTGGTGGCAGCATTAGTGAAGGATCACACTGAATCCAAAGTGTTATTTGAATAGTCACAAATTAAAATGGCAGCCGTTTTTTTGGTCTCAATTTTTAATATTTATTGTGGGAATCCTACCTTCTTTCCTCATGAAGTTCTCTAGTCAGTATTGCTACACGCATCAAGTAAATAAACTAATAGTTCCTTACAAATATTATTCCTAAGAGGCCTTATGCATATTCAGCAGGTTCATAAGAGGAAGGTGGGACAACTCCAGGCTACAGCTGCTTAGCTTTGCATTAGAGGGCAGCTAACGATGTGAACGGCAGTAAAAGAGAGGAATGTACAGCGACAAAACTTAACTCGGAGACACTGCTTTGATGCTGAGTTAAGTTTTGTCGCTGTATATGCCCACCGTCTTGGTTTGAAACTGCTGAATACGCATGGAAACCATGGAAACCGAAATAATGCCGAAACTGCTAATTTAATTGATGTATTTTTGAGATTAGTTTGTTCTGAATTGGCAAAGTTATGTATAATTGTGGTCTGAAAACACTGCTGCTCCTCCCTCTTCATTTGTCTGTCTGCTGAGAGAAGATTTTCCCTGGTCAAAGGAAGCACAGCGCCACCTGCAGGAGACCTTCCACTTGACGCTGTTCAGGTCTCTGCAGCTGAGAGCCATCAATTTGACACTGTCTGGATCCGACGTGTTCCTGGTCATGCCCACGGGCCACGGCAAGAGCCTGTGCTACCAGCTGCCAGCACTCTGCTCTAAAGGTCTTTACAAAACAAAACATCTACATTGGGGCTATTGTCACATGACATGTGACAATAGCCCCATGTTTTAACCTATTAATGTCTTTGTATTTTTCTGATTTTGACCTGGGTTTGTAAAGTGACTCTTAAGAAGGCTGATGCATCGTTTGTGTGATTAGGCTTCACTCTGGTGGTGACACCTCTGGTCTCGCTCATGGAGGACCAGATCATGTTCCTGCATTCCATAGACGTCCCTGCTGCCATGCTCAATGCCTCTAGCTCCAAGGTAAAGTCGACCACTGGGTTTACTGTCTACTTTCCCCACATGCCTTATATTCCCATTTTAGAAAGATTATCCCATATTTCTTACTGTTGTTACTCCCTAAACTAAATGATAGGGCAAAGTCTCCTTTTTGCACAAAAGTTCTTATGAAGAAATTATATTTCCTGTTTTATTGCATTAATGGGAGACACTGCAGGCATTTTTCTTCCCCCATTTTCTGGTTTTGGGCCAGTCTCTTCCTATAACGTTCTGTGCTGCTTGGACCCAGCAGGCGACAGTGTAGAGGATAGCAGAGGCTACGACAGAGTCATAGAAAATCCTGAGAAGAGACCTGCTCACTCCAAAGGACCTCAGTCTCCTCGGGAGGTGGAGGCAACTTTGGCCCTTCTTGTACAGGGCGTCAATGTTGTGGGACCAGTCCAGTTTATTGTTGAGGTACTTGAAACTGTCCACTGTCTCAATGTCTGCCCCCTGGATGTTCACTGGTGTGTGGGGTAGTGTCCTCCTAAAGTCAATCACCATCTCCTTCATCTTACTGGTGTTCAAACACAGGTGGTTGTGCTCACACCAGTCCACATAGTCCATGATAACTGACCGAAACTCCAGCTCGTTCCCATCTGACACGCAGCCCACAATGGCATCGTCATCCCTCGAGTCATCAGAGAACTTCTGGAGATGGCAGGTGTCCGTGTTGTAGGTGAAGTCCGCGGTGTAGATGGTGAACAGAAGGGCGACAGGACGGTGCCCTCTGACTC
>JAADKR020000001.1:148197-158792 GCA_011763505.2 Lythrypnus dalli
AACTAATCCACATTGTTACAGCAGTGTCCGGTCAAGTGCAGCGCTCAGTAGTAGATGAGCTTGTTGAAAGCTACCCGGAGCTGTTTAGAGGATTGGAAAACTCAAAGACTTTCAGGTAAAACTGCACATAAACATCGGCATTAAACCAACCTGCCAACCTCACAGATGCGTTCCCATTCAACTGCGTCAGAAAGTGGAGGATGAACTTCGTAAACTGGAAGTAGACAGCATCCTTGAGGAGGTCACAGGACCAACACCATGGGTCTCACCCACAGTAACACCTCCTAAACCAAAATACCCTGACGAAGTGAGACTGTGTTTAGCTACGAGGCACGCAAACACTGCTATTAAAAGAGAACAGCACATCACACCTACCATTGATGTTATACACGAGTTGAACGGCTCAACAGTGTTTTCAACATTTGATCTCAGGGCATGGTACCACCAACTTGAACTACACCCAGACAGTCGGTACATAACAACGTTCACCACTCACCTTGGACTATGATGATAGAAAGGACTGAGTTTTGTAATATCTTCTGCAGCTGAAGTGTTCCAGAACACAATACATTGAACTCTTTCCGGACTGAAAGGAGTGAAAAACCTCAGTGACAATATAATGGCACAAGCCAAATTGAGCGTAACGACAACCTCAGAGCTATGTTCAAAAGGCTCAAAGAGACTAGACTCACTTTGAATCGCGGAAATGTGAATTTAACAAAACAAAACTTCCGTTTTTTCGGTTTTTATCTTCTCTACATGTGGTGTTTCAGCGGATCCGAAGAAGGTCCCTGCCATTTAGCACGCACCTGACCCAAAAGCACGTGCTGATATCAAGAGCCTTTTGGGCATGGGTAACTGTAAGGACTTCTCTTCAATCTCAGACCCACTGCATGAGCTCACAAGGAAGAACACACCATGGACATGGGGGAAAGAGCAAAAAGCTGCTTTAAAAATGCTCAGTGACACGACCATGTCGTACTTCTACCAAGGCAGACAAGTTGAACTGATTGTAGATGCTAGTCCAGTGGGATTAGGTGCAATCCTCTGTCAACAAGATGATAAAGGGGTGGGGCATATCATACCATACGCAAGCAGGTCACTCAGTGATGTGGAAAGGAGGTTCTCACAAACTGAAAAGGAAGTGCTTGCCATTGTGTGGAGCTGTGAACACTTTCACCTTGCATTCATGGACATTTTTTCACACTAGTGACTGATCACAAAGCACTTGAAATAATTTGGCACAATCCAAGGTCAAAACCACCAGCCAGAATCCAAAGATGGGGACTACAACTTCAGAGTGGAATACAGAAAAGGTGCCTACTTCATGTCCTGCCATCCACTACCATCACACACAATTGAAATCCCTCATGCAAGAAAAGTAGCAGAGGATGTGAACTTCTACTCGCACCATTCCACACCAAAAGCCATGACACTTCAAGAGATAACAACAGAAACTTTAAAAGATCCTGTTCTACAAGAAGTTATTGGTCACAGAAATGGCATCGAACAGGTAAGTCTCAACACACTGACATACTAAACTTGTTCAAACATGTCCGCAGCGAACTAACTGCAATGGACTCTTCAGACATTGTTCTCAGAGACACTCGGATTGTTATTCCTACTATCTTGCAAGAGAGCGCGATACAACTCGCCCATGAAGGACATCAGGGCATCGTTAAGACTAAAGCACTACTCCGAACCAAGGTATGAGTTCTGGACATTGATCGCAAAGCTGGCGTGTCAAGCTAATACACCTGTCACTCAAAACGAGCCATTACAAATGTCGCCGCTATCTTAATCACCATGGCAAAGTGCAAGCGTAGACTTTTTTGGACCACTTCCTACCGGAGAATATTTACCCGTGATTATTGATGGTTACTCTCGCTACCCTATCGTTGAAAGTGTGCGTTCAATGTCACGTCTACCGTCATCCCAGTATTGACGAAGTGTTCGCCATGTTTGAAATCCCACAAGTCGTAAAAACAGACAATGGTCCGCCTTTAAACAGTGACTCTTTCTCACAGTATGCAGACTACCTAGGATTTCATCATCACAAAATCACACCTCTTCGGCCTCAAGCCAGTGCCACTGCTGAAAGGTCCATGCAAACTTTAGGCAAGGCACTGCGTGTTGCAGAAACACAAGGCATTCCCTAGATACAACAACTGAACAGCTTGTACTACAGACCAATGTTTGTTCAGGATTGCCACAGTTATTGGCTACTTATAGAATACTACAAGATTAGGTTACGAAACCTGCACTCACAGTGTTTTAATGTTTACAGACATTTCAAATGTTTTTTTTTAAACAAACAAACAGGTACAAACATTACAGCTACTTTACATCAGCAGCTTTTATGTGTGGAAGGGCATCTTGATACATCTGCGAGGAGGAATAGAAAAGGAACACATTACTCCTGTGCTCAAGTCTCTCCATTGGCTTCCTGTTGAGTTTAAAATTAAATTTAAATTCCTTCTCCTTAATTATAAGCTCATAAAGGACATACTCCAATCTATCTTCAAAATGCTATAGTGCCATATCAGCCTAACAGAGTGCTTCGCTTTCATAATGCAGGGCTTTTGGTGAATCCTCAAATCCGTAAAAGCACAATTGAGGGAGAGCCTTTAGCTACCAAGCTCCGATTTTATGGAATCAACTTCCAGCTCATGTTAAAGGAGACAGTTTCTGCATTCAAGACTAGGCTTAAAATGTCCCTCATCCAATTAGGCTAAGGTTAGGTCAGCTAGAACTCTAAACTCACAGCCTAAAGCTGCCCTAGGAGTAATAATGCTGGGGGAAGTACAGTGCACTGAGCCCTGTCCTCTTGTTCTTACCTTATAAACTACTGTTTGTCTTTAAATTGTTGCACTATTTCATTAATCTTTAGTCTGTTCATTTCTATTCACATGATGTTCCCAGTCTCCGGTCCTACTCCCCCCTGCGGAGTGGCATCTGTTTCAGGAATCTATCCAACCGGACCTTGGCTCTGCAGTCTTAGTAATGGACTTCAGCTCTGCAGTCTATGAAATTCGGCTCCAGTGTCCGGTTCTACCTGACCAGCCAGAATTCGGCTCCACAGTCACCCTTTCAGCTCTTTGAGGCAACGCTTGTTGTGATATTAGGCTAATCAAAACTAACTTGATTGATTGATGGGTATTTGTCACGGGGCAAAAAGCCCAACTTCTTAAAACCCTTGATCCCAGAGGGAGTAACTATTAAATAACAGCCAACAATGAAAAGACATTTGGTACAAATGTATTTATACAAAAAGGAGGAGTTGATAAAATGTAAAATTTAAGTTAAAATTGTCCCAGGCCTGGAATTTAGAAATAAGAGTTCTAATTAAATTACTATGAGGTCTCCGGCGGGCAGGGTCCAGGATCCAGGGGCTCTTCCGATGTCCCAGCTCTCCAGCGGTACAGGGCGAAGTTTGGGGGGAGTCCCAAACATTTGGCCGTCAATAGTTTGCGACACAGCCAGTAATGGGTGAAACATGCTCAGCTATAACTGCTACTGAGAGCACTTCGCTGAGAGGAGGGGAGGTTGGGAACTTTCCCCCCTCCGCTGCTCCAAAGGCGCACGCTCTCTCTCTCAGCTGCTCCTCCTCTCGCCTCGTCCTCGCTCAACCAAGAGCCTGTACAGGGGACAAGCCGTCACCGCGGCAGGCTCAGAGCTCAAAACCACAACAGTCCACAGAAACACTTGGGAAATGATGCTGCCACCACCACCCGTAGTACAAGACAGGCACTTAGCTGTGAAGGAGGGGGTTCGCTTGCTCTGCCCCTGCTATGCTCCCACGATGCGTGCTGTTGCTGTCTGCTGTCCCTTTGGCTCTCTGGGTCGGTGTCTGCTTGGCTACGCCCCCGCTGCTCGGCGTCTATCTGCCACGCACACCTTTCACTCACGCACCTGTCCCTCATTTGGGCTGATTTTGGGGCTGGGTCTAAGTCACATGCACATTCTTTCTTAACATCCGCACTCACGCACGCCCACCAAGTCACCTCGTGACATATTCGATGTGTCTTTGGATTTACGCACTCGTAATAAAGAGCTTGTGTAGTGCACTTTTCACAGCTGTGTCAAGGTCTCCAATACAAGAAGTGAGGGCGATTAAACGTTTGCTGTGGCAGCTACTAAACCGTGGAACTCGCTGCCAGTCGATTTACGAGTTCTCACTGAGTTGCCGCTGTTCCAGTCCACACTTAAGACTCTTTATTTAGACTGGCCTGTATTAACATTTGAGCAAGGCGCTGCTTTGTTTCATGCCATTAAATGTTGATGTTTTATTCTGTTTTTATGTAAAGCGCCTTAGTCTGCCAACCGTCGTTGTAAGGCGCTCGAGAACTAAACTTTGATTGATTGATATAGCAGACGGACACAGTGATATTTGAGAAGTGAAATTAAGTTTAGGATTTACAGAAAGTGTGCAATAATTATTTTTCACAAAAATAGGCATGTGCCTAAATGTGGGCATCCCAACAGAAACATTACATCAGTATTTAGGAGATCCTCCTTTTGCAGAAAGAACAGCCTCTAAATGTTTCTGAGAGCTTCCAGTGAGTCGGGATTCTGGTTGAAGGTATTTTGGACCATACTTCTTTACAAAACATCTACATTTCGGTTACAGATCTTCAATAATATTCAAGTCTAGGACTGATTGGTCATTCCAGAATGTTGTTCATGTTCCTTTGCAAGAATGCCTTAATAAATGTATAGCAGGGTTTAGGGTCGTTGCCTTGTTTAAAGATCCAGCCGTTTCTTCAACATTTCTCTCACGAATCGGCTGATATTGACTGAAATCCATAAGACCCTCAACTTTAAACGAGATTCCCAGCACCTGAACTGACCACAACCCCACAGCATGATGGAACTAGGCTAGTTAACACCTGACTGAATCACAAGTGAGATTCAGTCATAAGCTTTTGTACGTAGCTCTTACGATGTGTTCCAGGCGACTGGAAACAGTGATGTTTCCCACTTGAAAATAATGAGACCCGACCTCAGAGCCTTTTGGCTGAATAAACTCTATGTAAACAAAACAGCTAGTGCTATAACAGGAGCTAATACGATGTTACGTGGACTTTTTCTCCCAGTAATTCCCATTTTGAGTGGCTCCAATGCATTTTTCTGAGTTGTAAGTTTCCTAGTTCCCAGTAGCCTGGAACGCACCATTAGCCACTCGTATCAGTTTTACCTGATGAGGCTTGCAGAGCGACGGAAATTAGATGAGGAAGAACACTCCCAACTGCCTCAGCCAATCGAGCTGCAAACAGAGGTTGCTACCGCCGCTGCCAAGCCGGGGTTGTAGCTGTGGGACGGAGAGCAGAGAGGAATTGGCCACTTCGATGGCGAGCTGAGCCCAAGCGCCAGAACCTGTACTCTCCAACATCCGTTCTGCGGTCTTGTAGGCGGCTTTGCAGCCGGTCTCTCCCAAATCTTGTCAAACGTGCACTCATCTGAACTTTTTAAACACTGCATATAGGGACATTCAATTATTCATGGACTGTCTGACACAACAAATGGACATTCAACCCAGATTGGTTGTGAACAATATCATTTCACCCATTGTGAGCAGCAAAGAGAGGGCACCCTGTTACTGGACTGTATTGTTGAAGATTGTTGACGATTATTGGTTTGGTTAATTATCTGTACAGATGTTAAACTTCTGAAGTGCACTACACTGAACTAAACTACTACTGCTGGATCTTCCCAAGAATTAAAAGAATTCTACAGACTGTAAATACTGCAAGTATTGCACAAAACTTTCACAAAATAAGGCACGGCCACTTAAAAACCCTTGTGTTGTGTGGTTTTACTGTATACACACACACACTTCCCAGAGCAGACACCTTGTCTTCTATGATAGTCCAATAACCCCGTTTCATACGTAGCATTTTACATTCATGCTACATCAAAATAACTCATCAAAAACTACATGTAGGTCTTTGAGCTGGTTGACTGTTCTCACCATCCACTTTGGGCCTTCGCTAACTGTGCCTGTAGTCTTCCATTTCTTCACTATGTTCCTCACAGCGGAAACTGAAACTGCAATCTTTGAGTTTGCTTTAGGTATCCTTCCCCTAAACCAACTTTGTTTTCAGGTCATTTGAGAGTTGTTTTGAGGCTCCCATGTTGCCATTCTTCAGAAAAGATACAAAGAGGAGAAAAACTTGCAATTGGTCATAAATACCCTTTCTCATGATTGGATTCAACTGTGTATGGAGATCAAGGATCAATAAGCTTACCAAACCAATTTTGTGTTCCAATACATAGTGCTAAAGGTATACAAATCAATAAAATGACAAGGATGCCCACAATTAGGCACATGCCTAATTATGTTTAAATAATTATTGCACTCTCTGTAAATCCTATAAACTTCTTTCACATTGTGTCCGTCTGCTCTATGATATATTTAACTTAAATTTCTGATCCAAACAACCAATGATTTATAAAAGACTTTCTCATACCACTGTATATTCTATAAATAATTAATGCTTGAAGTCAATCTTGTGTTTTGTTTTCAAACAGTTTCACACAAAGATTTTATTAGACAAAAAAGATAGATTTGTTTATGAAGATAAAAAAAAGTTTCCTTTGAAAAGACTGACTCATACGGTGTGCCCACACTTATGGCTCTAGCACCAAGTCTCACAACATCTTTAAAAGTATTTCTTCACAATTTCGGCAGCTCATGGAGCGGGTAGGACCAGGCCAAAGTGAAGAACCAAGAGGTCGTCCTGAAACAGAGTGAGAAAAACACTCATTCTTTATTTGCTGTTGCAATTTCATGTTAAAACACAGCAAAAAAATAAATAATAAAAATAATGCACGTTTTACCCACAGGTGCAGTGCTTTAAGAATGTGGTCCCCATGAAGAACATAGTACTATGTTTAAATAAATGTGAGCTATGTGTCAGAACAGTGTCTTGTAGATATGAACAGTGAAAACATACCTGCAGTGCATCATCTCCAAGTGAGCCCTGAATGTCTTTGAGCGACTGAAAGTGGTCCAGAAGATGGTCTCCACAAACTACATCTACCTGGAACAACAGTCGAAATGAGGCCATTAGGCTCAGAACTTTTCTTACTTAAGTTGTAGTGAACTAATGAAGCTAATTAAAAATGAGAGCATATAATAAATTCAACTCTGGAATCAATCAGGCTGTATTTATCAAACTGAAAACTCACTTTCTTGAGTTTTGCTTTACTGAATGAGCATCATTCTGAAAAGGTAATCCACAATATCATAATCTCACAGGATTTTTATTCCTCATCGTGACTACTCACTGTGTATCTAATTTAAATGGATAGATGAACACTGAGGGAAACTCATTGTTCAGCAGATGTTCAACATGTTTACTCTAACAAGTAGCAAAGAGTGTTTTGCAGAGCATTGTTTGTAATTAAGTGTTTAAAAATTCTAATAATAATTACATGTTTTTTTCCATTTTTCTTTGCCCATTGCCGGCTCCAACTCAGACACGTGCCTCGCTCCCCTCGCTTTGCTTTGGAGGACGACTTGTAATCTATATTATTGAGTATCATATATGACATTCAGTGCCGGCATGGCTAATCTGGACATTTCCCAGCGGGCTGCTTCAGTTGAAGGCCGCTGGCTGCGTGTTTGACAGCGCTCTGTCTAAGACGCGCAGTTGCAACTCACAGCGCACTTGTAGCTGCGGTCACAGGCACATCTGAGCACAGAACTGGACTGATGCCTTACATTGCATTGAATAAAAACATTAACAGAAAGAGAGGGCAAATGCGCTGCAGCAGAAAAGAACAGAAGAGAAAAAGGTTCCGCTGATCCTTAAATCTTCAGAATGGGTTACACCAGAGGCAGTACCGAGGAGTCTGTGGGACTTGCGCACTCCTCGGTAACCGCACCGAAGTCAGTGTCAGAGACGGCTATGGAGAGAGCAGCGGTGCTGAGTGGGAAGAGAGAGTGAACATCGCTCAAAAACAAAGCACCCATTATGCATAACGTACAGGCCTGTTTCGCTGCAATGCTGTAGCCAATAAAACCTGTGCACACAACAGACAGAGCAGGTCAGTGAAGGTCCAGCCCACAGTCTCCAGGCTCAGACCAGAACACGGTCAGAGAGCGGCGAGTCCTGCTATGAAATGTCCAGAGTTACAGCCTCAAATATTTTAAATATAAACTGAATACAATATAGTTATAAACATGGTCATAATGAGATACAGTGAGCATCACGGATAAAGTTTCTAGCGCTTCCCCAATGAAGAGAAAATCAGATATTAGAAAGATGGAACTAAACAACTAACTTCACTTTACATCACTCTGAACAGGTCCTGAGGTCGACCTGATTTTATGCTGGTTCAGACCAGTTTTCTTGTCAATTACTTATTGCACTATTATAATTCAAATGTATTTGTCAAACTGTCCAACAATATCCGCTTGCTTTTACTATACTTATTTTCACTAGGACCTTATTTTATCCCATTATTATTTGGTTTAATATATTTGTTTACATTATCAATAAAATAAGAAGTAAAACATTTATCATGTGGCCTACAATAGTGGCATTAAATTTAATGACAAGGGCACTAAAAATAATTTAAAACGTTTTAAATTACACTTGTACAAACCTGGAGCTGCCCTGCCTTCTTAGCTCTATTTGATTATTTCTAACATTATTATTTCTCAAATAATTTAGCTTTTGACCTGATCCTCTGACGAAACTGAGTCCCTTCTGCATCCCAGGTGCCCCTCTGTGGTGGTCTGCCCCCAGGACAGGAACCATTGCTAAAGACTGTTGCAACTATTGTTTTAATCTCCAGAATACAGAAAAAATGAAGCCTAGAATACTATTTTTTCACAATAGCATAAGTATCAGCTGAAATTAGTTTTTGTCATTTTAAATGCACCATTATGCTAGCCTGGGAATACCCATACCGCTTCTCGCACTGAATTTCATTCCTCTCAGCAAAGTGGTGTGGAGAGTCGGGGGACCAAATCACCAGCTTTCGGTGATTCACATTTCGGTGATTCCAATCACAGAGCGAAGAGATGATCACATGTTCTATTGGAAACTCCCAGCTTGTAGTTTTTCTGTTATGTTTCCGTATCTAATATGCCGCAGAAGTGAAGTGCTCTTTTGATGTAGCCTGAGACCGTGTTTTAAAAATAATAAAAATAATAAACGTGTTCTTCCTCATCTAATTTTCGTCGCGATGCAAACGTCAACTAGTAAAACTGATAAGATTGCCTAATGGGGCTTTCCAGGCGACCGGGAATTGGTAAACTTTCGACTTCTAACTGAAAAAATGCATTGAAAAGCCACTCAAACTGAAAATTATTGGGAAAATGTGTCGGTGTTGCTAGATGGTTTTTAGAATTTCTTAAGTACAGATCTAGTGAGACTGAATTAAAATATAAAGAATATAAAAATAAATTTACTATGATGAGAAAAAATTTAAACAAAAAAAACTATTACACAGAACTATTAAACAATAATAGAAATAATATTAAAGGCATGTGGAAGGTATTGAATACTGTCATACGTGTGTCTAATAGCCCGTGTTATCCAGAGTTCTTTGTGGACAATAATTCAACTATAAGGGATAGCAAAGAAATTGCTGCGGGGTTTAACAATTTTTTTGTAAACGTTGGATCTGAACTGGAAAAGAAAATTCCCATAATCAATGAACCAGCAAATAACGTAATAGAACTCCAAGTCAATGTTTCTTGCTCCTGTGACTGAGATGGTGTTGGGCATAATAAGGGAATGTAAGAACGTGAAATCACGTGACATTAATGACATTGACATGAAAATTGTTAAGAGCGTAGCACAAGCAATAATTACACCATTCGCATACATCTGCAACCTTTCTCTTCAAAGTGGCCAATTTCCATCCAAAATGAAAATGGCAAAAATAATCCCGTTACACAAGGCAGGTGATAAACATCTTTTCACAACTATCGCCCTAAATTTGTTTTGCCACAGTATTTGACACTAGACTTCACAACTTCATTGAAAAACATAACTTATTATCTGATAGCCAATATGGATAAAGACAAAACAAATCAACATCTCTCGCTTGAATTGATTTAATAGAGGAAATTTCAGACTGCATAGAAAAACAAAAATGTGTACTAGGACTTTTCATCAACTTACAAAAAAGCTTTTGACACCATAAACCACAATATACTAATTAACAAATTGGAGATGGCAAGAGGTACAGTTAACCAATGGCTACAATGTTACTTGGCTGAGAGACCCCAGTTCCTTCAAATTGATCATTATAAATCAGACCATAGAAGTATAAAATGTGGTGTTCCTCAAGGGTCGATACTGGGGCCCACTCTGCTTATTATTTATATTAATTACATAGTTAAAATATCTAAATTCATAAAATTCCTACTTTTTGCTAGCCTGGGCACGCCCATCCCACTCCTCCCGCTGCATTTCATTCCTCTCCGAGTTGTGGTCTGGAGAGGAACCTGAGCTTGTAGTTTTTTTATGCTTCTGTATCTAAGATGGCAGTAGACATGAAGCTCGCTTTCGATGTAGCTTTAGATCGTGTTTTAAAAATATATATTATAATAAACCGTGTTCTTCCTCGTCTAA
>JAADKR020000001.1:171170-183592 GCA_011763505.2 Lythrypnus dalli
ACACGCTGGAGAGACTACGTCTCTTCGCTGGCCTTGGAACGCCTTGGGGTCCCCCGAGATGAGCTGGATGAGGTGTGTGTGGATCGGGAACGCTGGGCGTCCATGCTCAGATCACTGCCCCCGCGACCCGGCCCCGGATGAAGCGGAAGAAGATAGATGGATGGATGGATGGAAATAAAATCATACAATTGATTCTAGAAAACGATTTATGGATTACTAAGATAGTTTACTTTTATTCAGTAATTAATTAGTTGTCGATGAATCAATGTCTTCTTTGATCCCGACATGATTGTTGATATGAATACGGTGTTTCCCTGCAGCCGATCGACCTGTGCAGTCCCGGCAGAACTCTCCTCATGTCTGAAGAGGTCACTCTGCACCAGCCAGACTTGCTGCCCGCTCAGGTACCGCTGCCCGCGCAGGTACTGCTGCCCGCTCCACTCGGCTTCACCTCCTTCTAAAGTGCTGTTGTTTTGTGCAGGTGACGGTGATGGTCTACAACGACCTGCTGCTGTTCACGAAAGAGGATGAGATCAGCCGGTACAACATTCTCCAAAGCCCAGTTTTCCTGGACACTGTGTCTTTCATAGAAGGTGACGACATCCCTAGATCAATACTTTATTAATCCTGAATGGAATTAAGTGGCAGTCTGTTGCTCCATTCATTCAGATACATTCAAGTATGCATACAAAGTCACTATAGAGTAATTTCAGCTCCTCCTAAATTTGTAAAAAATTAGATGTCTTTTCCACTATGCAACCACCAATGTTTGACAGTTATATTTTGTTTTTGTGGACAAAACTATTCATCATTTTTTACGATCATAAACAAAATATGGTGTGTGCTTTTAACAGTATAACTGCAAGTGATAACATTGTGCTCGTCACTTTCATTTTCCATTGTACGACCATAAATGATATGCATGCACACACATGCAGGTGTTGTTCCCATGAGTGTGTACAGCAACTTTTTTAAGGTTTGGGAATAAGTTACACAAAAAAAAGAAGTTAAGTTTGGATAATAACAGGGAGATGATGGGTAGGATCAGATACAATCTCTGAACTTCCCCCTACGTCTTTCATGTCTAATGGAATTCTGTTTCTTTTCTATTTCAAATTGATTGCTGCTCAATTAAATATATAAATACGCATTTGACTTGTAGTATCTGCCCTTTTACTCACGTAATGAAAGTACTTTGCTGTGTCTGTTCCAGTCAGTTCAAAGCCTCTGCACCTGTTCTTTCTGAGGACGGCTCAGGGCTCCGTCCAATTCAGTCTGGAAGCCTACAGCCTCCAACAGAAGCACCGCCTCAGCATCTGTCTCCATGACAACATGCAGCATCTGGTTTCTATGGAGACACTGCGCCTCTCACTCCACGACAACAGCCCCGCTGTCCCGGACCTCAGACAGGTACAAGTCTCCAAAACTTACCACATGTGATGCTGCATGATAATTCTGGAAGTGATTGCTGCTCTTGGATAGAATAAGTCAATGGGCAGTGAGTATTTTGTTGTTTTCTGACCACAAAATGTATTTATTTGATTAGGACAGGCATGTAAACAAATACACATGGAACTAATTTTGAGTACAGGCCTGTCACGATAATTACTATATTGACTTATCATTCAATAAAGGACAAATAACCAAGATATTTTTGGCCTCAATTCTTATCGTCAATACATTTATTTACATCTTTTGCTTATTTTTTGTCTTATTTTGCAATACCTGAACAATGTATTGAGCTTCAAATAGTGTTGTGACAGACCTATAACTGTTCTAATTTAGCATTAATGTTTTATGTTATTCAATATATTTAATTGTAACTAGGTTAAATTTAAGACAAATTTGAGTAATTATCGAGAATAATTGCACTAGTCTTAGTCAATATAATTTATTGTGATATTTTCTGAGATGATGTTGGTTAAATGCTTCTTTGCATTCCTAACAAGTGGTAAATAAATACATAACAGGCACTCCAAAAACATAGCCTTAAATCCTATACTGCATTTAAAGAAAGCATGGTAAGCAAGGTAATGAAAAATATGTTAATTGCAACCATTTAAATTGCAAATTTAAAATTACAAGTTAACCAGAATCCCCCTGATCTCATTTCAGTCCAGGGACCGCGCCTCTGACCCACTGACCCCGCCCTCCTCCGTCTGCAGCCCAGTGTGGAAGCCCCAGTGCCCCAAGGAACAGCCCCCTGCCGGGAGAGAGAGCACCGACCAAGACTACAACCCCTTCTGCGCCGAGGCAGAGGACAGATACGAGGAGCTCCCACTGAACCCCTCCGTCAATACAGGTGATTCATAATGCAATAATATAGTCATTCATGATGCCATACTATATACAATTATAGCAGGGGTCCCCAAATTGTAGGTCATCTGCAAGGGCTGCTGCAAGGAATTCTGGGCCTTATGAAAACAAACATTCTTCCCCCGAAAATATTTCACTGTAGATTTTACTGATTTTCACTGTTAATGGTCACGCCTTCAACACACTGACTTTGGTGCAATTACCAAGGTTCCGGAGTGTGCAAGTCCCGCACCCCCCTTTACCGCCCTCCCGTTTGCGGTGCGGAGCTGCGGCAATGGGTTCACGTTGCTTCATGTGGCCAAAAATCAAGAAGTGCCTCTTTTTTTTTGTTTTTAAGTGATGTAATATTATTTGTTACCGGCTGCACAATGGATGATTTTACCTGATCATGCCTGTGTTCATTAAAAATGCATTTAACTAATTTATTATGAAAATGACAAAAAGACGTTGTAACATAACACAATAAAAACACATCTTGAGCCAAAACTGCTCAATCAGGCATAAACCCAGAACTAAAGCATGACTAAACCAGGAATATCTCATGACTAAACCAGGACTAAGCCAGGACTACAGCATGACCAAACCATAACTAAGCCAGGATCAAACTATGACAAAACCAGGGCTAAACCTAGCTGTCTGAGCCAAAAACTGCTATAAATCAGGACACATCAAGTATAAAGTTTGGACTAAACCAGTTGAGCAATTTAAGTATTTTCCATAAAAAATACATTATTTTAACATTAGAATAGCAATACCTGTCCCTTTTGATTTCTGTATCATTTGTGGCTTCAGCATGGCTTGAGAAACATATTTTGAACAGAGCGGCTCAGAAGCGAAATAATGGTGATTAAAATGTTGAAGACAGTTTCAGGTTCATAGAAATACAAAATTGTAATCAGGAAGTACTGTATGCTCATGTGGTTTAGGCCTGCGCAGGTCTCTCTCAGAGGGTTCCCTTCTCCAGGAGCCCCGGGCCTCTCGGCTCTTGACGCACAGCCCTGTTTTGACGTGGCCCCTGAGAGCCGGCCTCGTCCCTGACAACAAGCCTCGACCCTCAGCCCTGGCCCTAAAGAAGCACCTGACTGAGGGGGGTACTCTGCAGCGGGCCCTCGAGCTGCTCTATGGAACCAAGGTACCACCAGTCTACCTCGACTTTTCATTCCTCCCTTTCTTTTAACCCTGAATTTAACCACTAAATTATGGTAATAATATATGGTTTCAAAACTAAACAAGATATCAAAAATCCCCTCTGAAAAAGTCTTTGTAACAAATGTATTTACACAATATACAAAATAAACCCATACATTTAAACCTGGCTCAATACATTGTTCAGGTTGCGTTGCCAAAATTGTTGGCAATTTTGAGCTATTTAGGCCTAAATGCCTTATTACATAAAATATAAAATAACAGAAAATTTGCAATAGACTTTTTTTCTCATATTTACGATGAGGAAAATAAATATTTTGCAATTTCTCCCACTTGGAGAGGTCTGAAATGTTCATCTTAGGTGCATTTCCACTGGGAGATATACATAATAAAAAAACAAATCCGGAAATTACAATGTATGATTTTTTTAAATAATGTATTTGTATGTTACTGCTCAATCAATCAATCAATCAATCAATCAATCAATCAATCAATCAATCAATCAATCAATCAAGTTAGTTTTGTATAGCCCAATATCGCAACTGCAGAGCCGAAGTCCGGCTGGTCAGGTACAACCGGACACTGAATAGTCTGGGTTGAATAGTAGCCTGAAAAAGATGATACTCCGCAGGGGGAGTGGGACAGAAGACAGAGGACTTCATGTGAATAGCAATGAACAGACTAAAAATCAATGAAATAGTGCAACAATTTAAAGACAAGAGGACAGGGCTCAGTGTACTGTACTTCCCCCAGCATTATTACTCCTAGGGCAGCGTTAGGCTGTGGGTTTAGAGTTGTAGCTGACCTAACCATAGGCTAATTCGAAGAGGAACGTGTTAAGCTTAGTCTTCAGTGTAGAAAATGTGTCTGCTTCTTTAACATGAGCTGGACGTTGATTCCATAAAACTTGGTCAAATAGAACTCCAAGATTTCTGACAGTCGAATGAGAGGATACACTAACATTGACATGGGTGATAGTCTGCTCAGATAGGGAGTCTCTCAGTCTTTGGGAGCCTAGTATATCTGGGTTAAGCAAGAGGTAGTTCACAGTCATACAATTCATATTGTCCTTTACACAAGCACTAAGCCTCTCTATATGATCTGTTTGACTCGGTTTAAATGATAATTAGAGCTGTGTGTCATTCGCATAACAATGGAAATTAATATTATGTTTTCTGATGATGTTACCCAATGGCAGCATGTAAAGCATGAATAAAATTGGCCAAAGTACAGATCCTTATGTGACACTCTATGGCAGACTTTGGAATGCGTTGAGGACTCTTGGTTTACACTGACAAACTGGTCCCGATCCGATAAAAAAGATTTAAAGGAGAATATTGTAGTCAAAGGCTGCACTGAGGTCTAACAAAACCAGTATTGGGATTTGTTCAGAGTCAGCAGCTAAAAACAAGTCATTATAAACCCTGAGTAAAGCAGTCTCAGTGCTATGATGAGCTCTGTATCTTGACTGAAACTTTTCAAATAAACTATTGTCCTGAAGATGGTGACAACGCTGCATAACAACTACTCTTTCAAGAACTTTGGAAAGAAAAGGCAGATTTGAAATGGGTCTATAAATGGCTACAGTATCAAGATCTTATTTCGATTTTTTCAGAAGTGTTTTGATAACTGCACATTTAAAGGTCTGTGGCACATAACCATTTTATAAGGACATGCTTATTATTTTCAGGACTGTACCTTTGATTAAAGGGAGAATTTCTTCAAAAAGCTTAGTAGGAATAGGATCTAAAAGGCATGTTGATGTTTTTGAAGACATAATAATAGACGTGGTCTCTGCCTCATCAAATGTTTTAAAACAATTCAAAATATTAGAAGAGACTGGTTCTACCCCTTGATTTTTCTCAGGGCTAATATTGGGGAGCTTTTCAATCTAGTTTCTAATGGTTGTGTTTTCATCATTAAAGAATGTAAGAAAATCATCACAGCCGAGAGTCATTGGGATAGAGGGATCTACAGCATCATGGCTGAGGTACAGTGTTAAGCAAAAAACAGGAATAGTATGGTGTTTTGGATTTACACCATGTCACGTCTGGGGCTCCGTACAGACGTGACATGGAAAAAAGAAAAAAAAAAAACCTACCTCGTGCGCACAAGATACTAAGTTGTGCGCACGACTTAGTATCTCGTTCGCACACTTTAATTAAACGCGGTACTTCTCTGCTGTATTCACACTGTATCCAGATCCTGCCACCTTCGCCTCTTTCCTTCACTTTCGCCTATTTCCTTCACTTTCGCCTCTTTCCTGGCCGCACATCACCGCCATCCGTGGGCAATATGCAGATGTGCACACTCGAATAAACAAGAGAAGAGTGAAAGGAAGCAGGTCGAGTCATAGAATACATCCCTCGACCTGTTCCTCTGTTTCTGTCCTTCAAAGAGCAGTTTGTTGTCGTTGGATGTGGCCAAAAAGCTGACTTTGACTAAAGGGTCTCTGACCTGAGCGTTACCATGGAGCTCCTGTCACTCAAACAATAGTAAAAGAGTTGTAGGCTGAATATGTTGTTTAGACTATGTATCATTTTTCTCACAGGAGGAGGAGGTCGATTTATGGTTTCACGTGAGAATGTCTGAGACAGTAAACATTGTTATGAGAAACATCCATTGTTTTGACTATAGGAATCTTATAAACCTCTCTCTGGAAGTGTCAAAAAGAGAATAAGACAAGAATCTTGCCAACTCCATGCCTGTATTACTGAACTGCCAATAAATAAATCTCTCTAGATATATTTCTTGGCTTCTGTTGGTTTATTGAGCTCCACAAATCGGAGCATTGGCCGGGACTCGAACCAGGACCTCCCACGTAGTAGACGAGAATTCCACCACTAACCCACTGAACCACTCTACACGACAAAGTGAAGGTAAGAGGCGAAAGTGGCAGGATCTGGATACAGTGTGAATACAGCGGAGAAATACCGCGTTTAATTAAAGCGTGCGAACGAGATACTAAGTCGTGCGCATGAGTTAGTATCTCGTGCGTACAAGGTAGGTTTTTTTTTTCCTTTTTTCTATGTCACGTCTGGGGCTCCGTAAAAACAAGATCCAAGGTGTGCTTATGGCAGTTATTTGGTTTGTTCATATTTTGAGGGAAAACCAACCCAATCAAGTAAGGCATTGAATGCATTACTGAGACAATCACTATGATTGTCCACATGAATGTTGAAATCACCTACTATCACAATTTTATTCCATTCTAGCACTAAATTACGTAGATAAAAACTCAGAGAACTCCTTTATGAAGTCAAATAACAAATAAAATTGCTTTTTACTTGTTCCCCAATTTGGACAAGTAAGTGACAATGTGAGGCATTTAAATTAATTAAACTTTAACTTGGTTTTGGGTTTAAGAGCAAGAGAACAGTGTGATATCACTGCTACACCTCCACCTCCACCTGTAGTTCTCACAGCTTGGAATTTGCTAGGTGCGGTAGATTTATTCAATCTGACAAAACCATCCTGCTGAAGTCATGTTTCTGATAAAGCTAGGAGGTCAATATTATGATCACCAATTAGGTTGTTTACTAATAAAGCTTTAGAGGAAATCAATCTAATGTTTAATAGTCCAGTCGTTAGGGCTACGCTTGGTTAAGTGACAGAGAAGTGTTCTGCGCGACTGCTCTGCACTCGAGGCACAGACCTGGATTGTCAGTAACGCAGAAGGGGAAGAAAGATAAAATTGTCGTAAAAAGGTGGATAAATCGGAGGGTAGGACTCCACAGCCAATTAAATATACCGAGTTTCGTGTGGATTAACAATAGTACCAGACAGAGCAAATGGAGAAAATTCAGCAGATACTGGGCCACTGCAGATCTACGACCACATTCAAAACCGCAGATATATACGCTAAGGAAACACATTGGAAATCATCCCTTTTCTGTTTCTATTTCTCCATTCTAACTTTATTATAGCTACACATTTAGAAGTATAATCATCAAAAATAAAGAAGTTTTATTTGTAAAAAAAAGATATACAGTTTAAACAGATGGACAGAGAAGAGTAGAGTGACTGCTCAGTCAGCTCAAATATAAGCTTTCAGTAAAAGCTTGATCACTTTGCTTTTTGATCATTATTTTTGATTATTATTTAGTCATGGGGTGGGTCTGTAAAATCTTACTTTGACATGTATTCATATACTTTTTTTCTCTACAAAATCAGGTGAAAAATATGGATTGTTGATTATTGTATAAATATAAAAAATCGGCTGTGGGTATCGGCCAACGGCTGACAAAATTAGATTAAAATTATTGGCCTTAGAAAAACCTATATCATTCAACCTCTACCTGGGGCCCCTGGTCACCATAAGCCACAGTCAGCTTGCAGTCTGGACAAGCCATATTCGTTGCTACACTCCATTTCATCCCAACGATGTGTGCCATTAGCTCTGACCTCTCACTCTGGAATCATTTGCCTTTGTCTGTGCGCAGGCTCTGGAGATGGGCCAAGCACGACTCAAGAAGAGAACCAAGAACCTGTAAGTCATTGGCAGCAAGAGGTGGGTGTGGCTCTATGCTAACTTGTGTACGATGTCATCAGGGTGAGCCTGGCGTTTGTCCAGCGACGGAAAAACAACAGTAACTTTAACAGCAACAGTCTGGAGAAAGCCCTGAGGAACAACAGGTGAGTATTGATGTGTTTTTCCCTGCACGGACCTGCTGTGACCCCGCCATCTCTTTCAGACCAGCCACAGAGCAGGTGCGAAGCTGGTCCCAGTCCCTGGAGGCTCTTTTGACCAATCAGTGTAAGCACTGCTTCGTGTGTTGATATTATAGCACATATTACTTCAGTTCATTCATAAAGCATTACAGTGTAATCAGGAATAAATACAAATATTCCATTAGTTAGCATTGAAGACAGGGGTAAAGAGCTTTGTTTTCAGCCTAAACTTAGGGTGTGCTCACACTTGACCTATCGAACTGTGCTAAGTCCAGCTCGATTGGGGAGGGGCCTGTGTCCCCTCAATGGCCTGCACACACACTTGCACAAGCAATCCGAGCCAGAGCTATGCATCAGCTGTGGACAGTGGGCAGAGCAGACAGTGGGCAGGACAGACAGGCACCTGTCCACTGTGAGGGCCTCTCAACCAGGCGCACCAGGAAACAGCAGATGATCTTCGGTTGCATTCATTCATTGGTCTTTTTGAGACTGTGTCAACAGCGATGCATTTCCTGAAGTCTTCACACAAACACGCACCAAATCAGAAGCGGAAAGATGCATACATGATGCATTTAAATGTCACATCATGTCACAAAATTATGGTCACGTTAGCAGAGAAATTAGTCAATATGGAAAGAGCAGCGCTCACTTTAACTCTGAGATGAGCGAGATGTGCCCGGGGAAAGTCTAGCTTCAGTCTGTCGCTTCCTCATGGACATGACTCGCATAAATGTAATCAGTGAAATGGATTTAACAGATCAGTTGTGGGGCAGTTGCTGAGTTAAGGAATAGTTGCAGGGAAAGTATTCTGGTTTCCTCTGTGTTATATCACTGCTGATCTTCATTCATCACAATTTCAGCTGTACTGACATGAGGTATACAGTCTTTTCTCACTTTCGTATCGCGACACATTCATCCACCGCTTGTATTCGTGCGTGTGCACATATATGAGCAGCCAATCCGAGCCCTGGCCCACCTCCTCCATCTGGGCTAAAGTCTGGAACCGAGCCGGTCCTGGACACGGTTCGGTTGCACTCACACTACACAAACAAACCACGCTAAAGGGGCTTTCCGCGCTTGGGCACGGTTCGGATGGAGTGTGTGTGAGTGCACCCTTAAACTGTCCAGGCTTTAGGGCCGTGTCAATAAGAATATCCCTCAGAACAATTCATTGTCACATACAGTTGGTTTCATAACAATTTTTTACACATGATTGGGAGTAGAGGATGTTAAAATTCTTCGGTTGCAGTGGTTTTGAAGACTTTCAGGTCAATTTAATGAAAAGCAAGCACACCAATGCCACAGCTGATTCAACTGAGTCATCAAAATCATCAAAACATACAGCTGTTAGATAATTACTTACATGTTAAAAACCCTATACAGGATCAAAGTACTGCACTGGAGGAGACTTCTTTAAGTGTTTTAGCCTGGAAGCTAAAGGCTAACAAATGGTAAAATAGTGCCACAACCCACTTGATATTTATTTACATTTTGTTTTTGTTTTTTTGATGATACTCACCTTAAATACCTGCATGTGTTGTGTTTTTGCAGATGGCCTGGCAGTGTTCCGTCACTTCCTGCGCTCCGAGTTCAGCGAGGAGAACCTGGACTTCTGGTTGGCCGTGGAGAAGTTCAAGAGAACGGGTCCTCAGAAGATGGTCTCCAAGGCTACCAGGATTTACAACGAGTTCATCTCTAGCAACGCCGCACGGCAGGTCAGCGCAGACCGCGAAACAACTGTGTCCGACACGTTGCAGAAACCATGTTTTGTGTTTACAGGTCAACATCGACTGCGCTGTTCGAGAACTGACCAACCAGAGCCTGTCTCTCAGTATTAATCCCTCCTCTTTTCAGCTGGCACAGGATTGTGTTTATAACCTTATGCTGACGGACAGTTATCCACGCTTCCTCAAGTCCCGCCTCTACAGCCAGCTGGCCAATCAGAGCCATCATCAGAGCCAAACTCTGCCCTGAGAGCAGTCCTTCGCAGAATGACCGTTCATCGCTAAGGGCTGACGAGGATCGACAGAACGAACATGAAACTCTTTGTATTGTGGATCTGTGGACTCGTCCTTAAGCAAAAACATCGAGATGTCGTTCACTATCTGACGCTAGCCAGACGACTAGTCCTCATTTGGGAGATATCAAAGCCTCATTAAAAATCATTTATGAATGTACAGACCATGAATCCGACCCCACAAAAGGCAGAAAACTGATTATTATGTAGCATTTAGCTCTAAGGACACTTTTCTATGGTAATTTTGATCTATAGTAAAATCTGATTTCTAACCAGACTTTGATATCTCCTAAATGGTTGTCAGCAGCTGAAAACATCTGATTGGCTCATAATTTACAATGTTTGATGGCTAATGCTAACAGCTATAGGGGAATTATATTGAAAACCATTCCGGACTAGCTGTCCTTCTAACTGTATGCTCATCCTCCTCTGTAGGCTCTCAAACAAGCAAATTAATTTTTGCTAGCACAGTAGGTGAACACTTTGTGGAGTTTGCATGTTCATGTCCAGCTCACAGCAATGACTGGGGTAAGAATTGTCCCGGAGCTCAGGATCTCATCCTCGTTTTTCACCAAGTACCATCTCCAAAAATATTATTATACGAGTCAAAACAACAAACCTTGCGTCTTGATGGTTATTATAGATAATACCGCTGCACACCACCTCTGTTTTAAGCTACAGAATGTTTAGAACGTTGTGATGTCACGTGTACACAACCTATACCAGCCACGTCACAATCAATAACAATTTAAACCTTAAAGGGAGACACTGCAGGTGAACTGGGCATTTTTTTTAAATGTATAAATATTAATTTGAAAATGTTGCTGTTGATTATGAAACATATGAGTAACATGTATTAAAAATGTTCTGTCATTTTATATTTTTATTTTAAAAGAAGACATTTTAAGCATTAAAAATGGCCAAAATTTCGTGACGAAATCTGATCATTGGATTGAGCCAGGTTTAAATATATGGGCTCATTTTGTTTAAATATTCGTATAAAGACTTTTTCAGAGGAGATTTTGGATATCTTGGTTGGTTCTAACGTTTTAAGCTATATATTAGTGGAAGAACCTGTCAAAATCTCAAATTTTACAGGTTTTCCATATTTTGCCGTGCTTTTTCTTTTTAATTAAAAACTCAATAAATTAGGCTAGTACACAATAAAAATAGTTTGAAGTTTGTAGGAGCTTCTAAAGTGCAGATATTGTCACCACAATGCAAGAAAAATGCATTTTGAGAAAATAGGCTTTGGAATTACAATTTCTTATTTAAATCTCTGGAGAAACATATAAACAGTGCAATAATTAAACATGTTATTGTGTAGATTAAGTATTTTTGTCTGTAGTAGATGAACATCTATATGTTAAGAGATCGAACTGGCTCAAAACTTGAAAATGGAAAAAAAACAAAAAATAGTTTTCACCTGCAGCGTCTCTCTTTGCACCAGGGCCGTCGACAGGAAGGTGGGGGTGGGCTCATGAAGGAGCCGATTTTCTACCAAAAATAATAAAAAAGAGAGGGGACCTGTGAAACCTTTTCCCTCCAGCAAGTCTATCGACGTCCTTGCATTGCACTTTTTAAAATTATATGCAACTAATCCTTAAACCCTTCACTTTTTTAGTGGTGGAAAAAAATGTTTTTTCTTTTGTTTATTGTATGTGGACATAAGATCATGCAATCGTGCATCTAACTGTTAAACATTTGTATCAGCTTCATGAGCTCGCAGCCAGTTTTCTAAAATGTCTGTGACACTGACCCTGAAAAGTGGCTCTGAAATTGTTTTAACTTCTCACTGTGAAGAACTGGAATATTAGAAATTATAGTCAAGAAAGAGTTTGAACCACAACTAACAGCTAAATTTACTCGCTCTTTTTCTCATTAGAAAAAAGAAAAAAAAATCAGGTTTAAGGCCTTAAGTGTAAGTGGTTGTTTGTTTTTTGTTTGTGTGGGTCATTCCGTATTTGCCTATACTGCTGATATGAAAATGTCCTCTGTAATGTACACAAAGTGCCACTAGATTCATCAAAATCTAGTACTAAACAAAACTCCGACGACACTCTACTCAAACAACAGGTCAAAGAAAACTCCCATGAAAGTGCTTTTCTGTAGGGTTTCGCATTCCGTGTTAAAGTTAATTGCTCGCCCCTGCAATTCACATATTAAGGACCGATGTACAGGACTGTTTAAACAATTTAGAATATTGTGATAAAGTTCTTTATTTTCTGTAATGCACTTAAAAAAACAAAAATGTCATACATTCTGGATTCAT
>JAADKR020000001.1:193368-214847 GCA_011763505.2 Lythrypnus dalli
AATTTTTTTTTTTTTTAACCGATTTTCCCACTGAAACATAGTTTAAAAACTAAACATGCTATCCCCTCTGAAAAAACGTTTTTTGTAACAAATAGAACTACAAAACAAACCCATGAATTTACATCTGGCTTAATCCCTTGTTCAGAGTTTGCCGCCAAAAATATTCACAATTTTCCGTATTTATAGGCTTAAAATGCGTTATTTTAAAATAAAATCATAAAATTACTGAAAACTTGCAATACATTGTTTTCTCATATACAGGTCAGTAATCTACAGCAAAAGTATCACATTCATATCTCTACATTTAAAATATTTCCTATTTACCTGCAGAGTCTCGCCTTAACCTACTCTTTCTCAACACATCCACAAAAACAGTAAACCTGAAGCAGCCAACAAGGCTTTCAAAGCCAAACCCGAGAAGTGACCTACTCTTGGTGAGCTGAGCGGCACTGCGGTGGGTCAGGATCTCAATAAAGGTGTCCACATCAACTTTGCCCGAGGTCTCCGCAGCCTCAAACAGGACCTACAAGCATAATGTAGAATTTTAGAGCACGGTCTTGTGGTGTCTGTGAGAGATGAGAACAGTTAGAGGTTTCATCTGAACAAACTTTTTGTTAACAAACCAATTCATAAAGCTCAAATGTGTATATGAGCTTCCCCTGGAGCTGCACTCTTGTTGTGGTGGGGAGGTTTGCGGCCCGCGTGATATGCCGTCTGCGGCATTATGCCCCTGGTAGGGTCTCCCATGGCAGACAGGTCCTAGGTGATGGGCAAGACTAAGAGCAGCTCAAAGACCCTTATGGACAGTTTAATATTAAAGATCCATGATGTCACCCGGTATGGTGCAGCAGGACAAACGCAGCATCTGGCTGTTGGGACGTGGAACGTCACCTCACTGGGGGGGAAGGAGCCGGAGCTTGTGCAAGAGTTTGAGAGGTACTGTCTCGATATACAACCTCTAGGTAGAGGCTGAACACTCCACTTTTCTGTTGTTGCCATTGGGCAGAGGCGTCAAGCTGGTGTGGGCCTGCATATATGTGATTGGGAGAAACGGCTTCCTCGAATCTTAACTCGAATGGTGTTCAGTTATTGAACTTTTGTGCTAGTCAAAGCTTGTCTATAACAAACACCATGTTCAGCTAGAAGTCGATCGACTTTATAGCCGTGCCGTAGCAAAGGTTGTGTTGTGGTTAAAATGCTAAAACTCTTCATAAACACTCTCAAACTTTTATATTGATGTTGAGCTTTTGTTTTGATGAACATTCGTGCCGAGCTGTCGGCTTTCGTTGGTACATGAGGCTGCAGGTCACGTGGGCGGTCTGCAGCCAGAACCTTTTGACACTACCTGGACAACAGAGCTTACACAAACGGATGTCACTGAAGTTCACATGATTTTAGTTTATTTTTATTTTGTCTTATTTTAGTTGACTAATATGCATGGCCATTTTAGTCATAGTATTAGTTTCTTTAAAGTTGTTTTTTTTCTAGTAGTGGAACAAAAAATATTTTGTCCTACTTTAGTATATTGTAAACTCAGATCTCAGGAAATCTTACGGTGTGTCTAATTATAAAGCATTTGTATCGATTTCATACATTTGCTGCAGTGTTGTTTTTTGTATTCTGTTGCATTTTTGTGGCCCTGCAAGCATGGAGACATAGTTTCCTCCAGTGTGTCCTAGGTCTTCCCCAGGGCCTCCTCCCGAGGGGACATGCCTGGAACACCTCCAGAGGAAGGCGACCAGGTGGCATTTGAAACCAAAGCCTGAGCCACCTCAGCCGGCTCCTCTCGACGTGAAGGAGCAGCGGTTCTAATCCGAGCCCCTCCCGAATGACTGAGCTCCTCACTCTGTCTCTAAGGGTGAGTCCAGCCACCCTGCGAATGAACCTCATTTCCACCGCTTGTATCCGCAATCTTGTCCTTTCAGTCGCTACACAGATCTCGGGACCATAGAGGAGAATGGGAACGTAGATTGGCCGGTAATTTGAGAGTTTTGCCTTTCCACTCAGCTCCTTCTTCACCACAGCGGTTTGATACAGCAACCGCATCACCGCAGACACTGCCCTGATCCATCTGTCGATCTCATGCTCCATCTTTCCCTCACTTGAGAACAACAACCCGAGATACTTGAACTCCTCCACTTGAGACAAGGACTCTCCACCGACCCGGAGAGGGCAAGGAGAGGAGAGGACGGAATATTTTTATCAACAAAATGTGAACTGTGAGGGTGTGATATAGCTTCTGCACCTTTGCGTCCTCGTCAGCCAGATGCAGGTCCACGTCAGTGCCGGTGTCTCGGCTGGTCCGGTACAGAGCCAGCAGGGCCTTCTCAAAGTCACCTCTGGCCTCACTTTTCAGCACCTCCTCCAGGTCAGTATTGTATTCTGCAATCACACATGTGATCAGAACTAAACCAAGTCTTAACCAGGACTCAAAGAGAAGACAGTGCAACATTTTTTTTTTTTCCCATTTTCAGGTGTTATCTTCACAATAACATATTTAATTATAGCAGTGTAGCACTTAACAATATTTTGAAAGTTTTGTCAAATCATCAAAAAATAAACTGGGTTTTGACTGAGTTTTTCAAAGTAAAAAAACAAGGCGAAATTTGTGTTTTTACAGATTTTTCCACTCATACAATTATATCTACAAAATAAACCCATACATTTTAAACCCGCTCAACCCATTTTTCTGTTAATCAAAAGTATACATTTTAGACTGAAAATTCCTTATTTACATATAAAAACATAAAATGATAGAACACTTGCAGAGTTCATGACTCAACAAATAAATAAACACGGAGCATTAAAGGCCTTCATGAGAGACTATTAAGGTGAAGACCACTTTGACAGAAAAGAAAACAACGGCTCGTCAAATAACATCTGGAGGATTCCCAAGACTTTTGGAGAAATGTTCAGTGGACTAATGTGACAAAGGTTTGACTTTTTGGTGGGTCTGTGGCCTGTTACATCTGGAGTAAAAACGACACAGCTTTTGATAAAAAAAGAACCTCATGCCTAAAGTCAAACATGGAGGTAAAAGTGTGATGGTCTTGGGCTTTGCTGATTCAGGACCAGGACAACTCTCTGTCATTGATGGAATAAAATAATGCTGTCTGCCGTCTACCAAGAAATCCTGGAAGAGATCGTCTCATCATCCGTTCCTCAAACTGAAGCCTCTTGGGTCATGCAGCAGGACAAGAATCCCAAACCACTTCAGAATGTCTCAAAAAGAACAACATTAGTTTTGGAGTGGCCAAGTCAAAGTTCAGACTTAAATCCAATTGAGATTCTGAGGCGGGATTTTAAACAGGTAGTTCATGCACATAATATATGGATGTTAAAACAATTCCACAAAAAAGACAGGGCTAAAGTTCCTCCCGAACAATGACAATCACAAATGCTCGATTTCAATTATAGATGGAAAAAGAGACACACGAAAAGAAGTCTGGATTTTTCTTTCTCTTATTAAACATGATAATCATTTGAGAAGTGCATTTTATCTTTGTTGGGATCATCATTGTGTAATAAAAGAATTGGCTTGATGATCAGAAACATGTAAGTGTGATAAATACAACAAAATATAACAAATCAGGAAGGGGACAAACACTTTTTCACGGCAGTGTATATACAGTGGTATGAAAAAGTCTGGGCACCCCTGATGATTTCATGATTATCCTATAAATCATTGGTTGTTTACATCCGAAATTTCTGTTAAAGATATCGTATAGCATATGAACACAGTGGAATTTGAGTGAAATTAAGTTTATAGCATTTACTGAAAGTAAACATAATTAGGCATATGCCTAATAATGTGGGCACCCTTGACATTTTATTGATTTTAATACTTTTAGCACCAAGTATTGGAACACAAAGTTGGTCTGGTGAGCTCATTTGACCATTGTCCTCCAAACAGAGATGAATCCAATCACGAGAAAGGGTATTTAAGGCCAATTGCATTCCCCCCCCTCTTTGCATCTTCTCTGAAGAGCCACAAAACAACTTCCAAATGACCTGATAACAAATATTGTTCAACATCATGGTTTAGGGGAAGGATACAGAAAGCTATCTCAAAGATTTCAGTTTACACATAGTGAAGAAATGGAATAAGGTGCTGTGGACTGTCTAAAATTGAGTTGTTTGGACATATGCATGCGGTATGCATGGAGGTAAAAGGACACAGCATTCCAAAAAAAAAGGCTTGCTGACAACAGTAAAATGTGGCTGTGGTTCCATCATGCTGTGGGGCTGTGGTCAGTGCAGGTGCTGGTAATATTGTTAAAGTTTAGAACAATGTTCAAGAATTGTTGCAAATGTTAAGTTGTGCCGAGGCTGGATCTTTCAACAAGACAACCCCACGACCCTAAACACTGCTCAAAATCTAAGGCCTTCATGCAGATGAACAAGTACAACGTTCTGGGATGTTCATCTCAGCCCCAGACCTGAATATTATTGAAAATCTGTGGTGTGATTTAAAGCGAGCTGTCCATGCTCGGAAACCATCAAACCTGAAAGAATTAGAGATGTTTTGGAAAGAAAAAATGGTCCACACACCTTCAACTAAAATACAGACTCTCATTGGAACCTGTAGGAAAGGTTTAGAGGCTGGTATTTCTGCAAAAGGGGATCAACTAAATATTGCTGTAGTTTTTCGGTTGGGGTGTCCAAATTTAAGCACCTGCCTAATTGTGTTTATTATTATTATTATTACACACTTTCTGTAAACCCTATAAAATTAATTTAACTTCTCAAATATCACCGTGTTTGTCTGCTATATGATATGTTTAACTGAAATTTCTGATCCAAACTTTTTCATATCACTGTATGTGTGTGTGTGTATATATATATATATATATATATATTCCTCATTGTTTACCTGCAGTGTTTCGGCTTAAAACCAGGTCCAGCCCGGCCAGGGAGGTGACACAAACACAGCAGTAAATCCCAGTCTGTCATCAGTCTAACATTCTTTAGAAAAGTTCAAAGTTCTTTGGAACCGGTCTTTTTCAGTGTCACACATTTTTTGAGTCAATAGCTGTTTTCCAGCAGCAAACACAAAACCTTGTGCTGCACTTAGCTTACAACAGTAATCACACCTATCCAGAGGAGAGGCACCGGCTGGACCGGAGTGTTTTGAAAAAATGAACTGAAAACCCCAGACCTCGAGGGCCCTGGGTTTGGGCTGGTTTGCGGTTAGACTGGTTTGGGGGGGAGCGAGTAAATTGAATCGTTTCCATAGTCCAAATTAATTCCTGACTTTCATGGCACATTTCTAATATCCCAGTTCTTCAACGGGATTACATCATATATACATTTCCCAAGTTGCACGGCCACTTTTACAGGGTCACAGAAAAAGCTTGAATCTTCAATTGGGTGGGGTTGGTTGAATAGAGGATGTCGCGCGTCTTCTCGCAGAAACTTCTTCCTTAGCTCTTGGTCAAGAATGATACAGCCTAATGTTAATGTTTGTTACATTAAAATGTAATTTTAAAGTAACAAACAACCATTGGCCACAGATAGGCAATCAATGACAGTAGCCTGACTCCTCCCCACAGGAGGAGGCTGGCTCTCTTTTAAAGGAGATTTCTCTGCTACAAATGCATGCACATGCACAGTATTATTTCCACAAATGTCTGAGTTTACATTGTACATTGTTTTTTTTTTTTTCTACAATGACCACTACCTGGACGACTGAGAGCCTACACAAACGGTCTGAGTTTACAATAAACTACTAAGGAACAGAAGCACTAGCACTTGAAAAATAACCAGGTATGGGGCCTTTAACGTTGAGCTACTATGGTTAGCAAATTCAAGCTAGCTTTATCAACTCCTGTTTTCTGTTTTGGTGCTTGCTTGAAAAAAAAATAAAAAAACAACATTTAGGAAGCATCAAACACTAATTAAAACCATAGCTGTGTTATATGGGTTGTTAAAATGTAGTACAGGCAGGCAGAGAGGTCAAGTTAAGCCGAGCCGCTGCAGGTGAAAGCATTTTTGTGTGCTCAATATTGACATTTTTACTTAATTTTCTCCCATAACCTCTTCGCTTTTGTGCCAGAGGGGAAGAAAAGCCCAGTCTCTCCCACTGTGATGTGTATTTTATGAAGATTTGGCTTTCCCCATTCTCAAATGTTGACATTTTTGTATCCACATGTCGTACGTCAGACACACAACATTAATATGCAAACTAAATATGATCATTTCCTCTCAGAGCATTTCCGAAGGCAGAGAAAGGCAGCTGGTCCTGCGCATTTGCAGACTTTTCCTTAGAAAATATCACATTTTACTAATTTTTCTTACACTCCACTTTTGTAAAATTCAGAGTCCAAACTTTCCAGACTTGTGCTGAAAGAACAACTCACCCCCTGCCAGATGCCAATCAGCAACAGGGACTCTAAATTCAAATGCAGTCAAGTTAAGATTTTATCCACTACAAATAAACATGTCAAAATAATGACTGGGACATCTAGACAAGGGTATCAGACAAACATTTATACAGTTTATCAGCAAAAAAGTTGTTCTTAAATTGATTATTTTTCATCCATTTCCTAGCTGGATTTATTGAGTTTTGAGTCCCAAAAAACAGCTTTTTTTTGTTTTTACAGATTTTCTCACGGATAACAATATTATTTGAATTGTAAGATCCAAAATCTCATTAAAAAATAAATTTAAAAAATTGTCGCTAATATATTGTAATGGCTGTGTTATGTTATAATGTTCTGTGCATGCTGCTGTTCCACTCTCTGCCTATGCAATACGGGGGTCGCTGTGGGTTGGATATAGGCGGGCGCAAAAGGGAAGAAGAGTGGGACTCTGGTTTAGCAAGGAGGGCACGTTTGAGGCTCTGTTAGCGTTATGGTGATGACTGTTAGCTACATGGTTCAGTGTGAGCTGTGGCTGTGACAGTAGCTCCTGTCCGAAATAAAGACTAACTTTGATAACTGCGAGTTGGCTTGTTACTGGCCCCGGTCAGGCCATTACAATATTTACAAAATAAGCCCATACATTTAAACTTGGCTTAATATATTTAATAAAATATTGGAAATGTTGAGTTTTGTTAGGCCAAAAATGTCTTATTTTTCACCGTATAGATTTAACCTATTCATCTGTCGCGTCTCATCTTGATAATTTTTTATTTTTTTTAAATCTTGAAAGCAGGAAGTAGTTCTCTTTTTTGCAAGAATTAGCATGAGCATAGCCTTCTAAAGGCCCTTTAAATGCAAATGCAAATGCAAACAAAATGACCACTGTGTGTCCAAGCATTCCACAAAAAATCTGAATTAGTCAGACCTTTCATTCAGATATTCAATCTTTTGAATGGGATGATGCATATACAGTAAATACAACAAGTGGTGTAATTATACTGGATTTTACCTTGTTTGAAGGCTCCGGTGATCTCGTCTATCTGATCTCTGGTTCTCGTGGCGAAGATCTCCACCAGAGCATCTTCATCAGTTCCCAAACGCTGAGACACAAGACACACTCCATTAACACAAGAAAGCTCAGGGTTTTTTCGACAGAGGTCAGCCAAATGGCTCCAAATAGCTGTGAATTGTATAAAAAAATCAATTTTATTTCCAGGCCATAAAGACAGGCCTAGTGGGCGTGGTTCTGCCTAAGTGTGAAATCTTACACCAAATATGCACGAATTATGGTCCCAGGTTCATAATCCGCACTCAACAGGCTTTGGACATGGTCCTGGACCAACTCAACCCTTGCAATTCAGATGGAGAAGACATATACCTCGAGCTGAGTTCAGACTCTGAAATTTTTTCAGGTGAGAGTTTCCAAATATCCTTTGGCCTGGTGGCTGGTTACAAAGGAGGCATAATTTAGTCAGTTTTGGAACAGAATTCAATTTATATCTTTGCCTACATTTTTATCCTATGATCACACTACAGATGAGGACATTTCACCACCCCCAGAAAAGAGAGATCGACTGGAGACACACACTGAGCCAATGGAGAAGGCCAAAGACGGGACAGTATGACATGAAGAACCGGTCGGGGGTCATTCCATCACAGCCCCAGTCAACCGTACGCCACAGATGGAGCACCCAAAGCTATGGTCAGAGACATGCTTCACACTGTCCAGGGGTGCACTGTGCCCCACATATGCCACACGGAGCACCACTGTTGGTTCATGAGCCTTCCTGAACGGAGGGCGTTCATTGCCATCCTCCGCTTGTGGGATGTGATGAACTTCCATCACTTCGTAACACATGGTCGGCAAAACTGGGGCAACAAATGAACATGACCCGAAACCGGTTACAAGATATGCGACATCAGCATGGACACACACAGTGAACGAGTTGGAACTGATAGGTTTGCTGCAGTCTCTGCTGTTTGGAAGTCTTTCGTTGCCAACTGCATCTCATCCTATAATCCAGGCAGGTACATCACCATCGACAAGCAACTTTTCCGCACAAAGACTCGCTGCAGTTTGGCATCAAGTTCTGGGTCGCATGTGATTTGAAATCTAAGTATGTGTGCAATGCAATCCCATATGTCGGCAAGGAGGCGAGTCGACCCACTGGGGAAAGACTTTCTGAAAGTGTGGTGATGACGCTCATGGAACCCTTCATGGACAAAGCTGTCCCTTGCACAACGACTGCTTAGCTGGCAGACTACTCTCCTTGGCACAGTTAATAAGATGCACGGGGAGCTTCCATCATCAGCCAAAAACACTTTGAGCCACGACAAATTCAGTACTCAGGTAGGTAGCAGCTATTTTGTTTTGAATCAAAGGCTCGAACATTAAATGTTATCTTATTTTTTTCACCAGGTGTTCTCAGCTTCTGGCACTACACTGACGATGTATGCGCCCAAACGAAGGAAGACCGCCTGCATCCTCAGCACCGTGCGGTTGAGACTGGAGACACCAAGAAAAAGAAGCCAAATACAGTGACAGATTAGAACATCATGAAATGTGGTGTGGACATCATGGATCAGATTGTGCGGGAGTACACTGTCCGTTCGTGTCTGTGTTTTATAACATGATCAACATAGCTGCCCTGAACGCACATGTCCTACATCGGGCTTGCACTTGGGTGATGGAGAGATGCGTGGACGTTCTAGTGGAGCTGGCCCATGAGCTTGCTCAGTCGCATCTGGGAGCCAAGAACGCACAAAAAGAAAAACTTCTTCGGGAACAACCTCCCCATCCTGGCACAAGTGCAATGTGCCAGGTGAACTGTCCTAAAATATAGAGGGCTGAAGTGTAAAAAAAAAAAATATATATATATATATATATGTGATGCAAAAATAAAAATGGGAGAAATGAGGAAAACAAACTCTTATTCGTCTTATTAAAAAGGTGAAAAAGAGTAAGATGTTCAAATTCAGATGCTCAAAATTAACCCCGCCATTAGGCTGCACTTTAGGCATGACAAGTAGAAAAGCCAAAAAGCGGGCTTTGGGGAGTTCTAGGGCGAGATCTTGACGGCGAAGGCGCACGGCGCAGAGCCTTAGCGCAGGCGCAGACTCAGGCGCTGATTGCGATCTTCAGGGCGCAGCGCAGACGCACTCAGTGGGTTGGACATGAGCGTCACTCAAACCAAAAGAAGCGGAGTGAAGTGTGTGAGAGCGCAGTCACCACTGGCCATGTATTAGGTAACTATAACATATAATGACCCAGATTAGATATGTTTTCCCCGGGGGGATGTAAATGGACGCAGGTCCATACATAAAGCCTGTGTGTCCAGTGAAAGTGCACAAGGCTGCAGCGCTGTGAAAGCTCACAGCGGTTGTACTCGTGCGTCTGGTAATGGTTCAGGTCTGGGTCACTGTTTTTTCCTGTAATCTTCTTCTGCGGGTGGTACCGAATGGCTCACGGCTGATAACCAGTCAGAAGCTCCTCTTTCCTTCCTCCTCAATGTCCAGCCCCGTAACCGCCCACTCTTGCGGCGCACGGGGCAATCACGAGAAGGTGCGCCATATATCTGCACCGACGCTTTGCGCCCTGCGCTAAGGCTCTGCGCTGTGCGCCTTCGCCGTCAAGATCTTGCCCATAATAGTGGTAAATGAACACATAGAATGTGTAAAACACATGTACATAGTATGTGATAGCCAATTTACCCTGGTAGCCTTCCTGATGCAATAGGCGTCAAAATGAGCTGGAGTCATCAGCAGGGCGAGGGTGACGTCCTCCAGGTCGCTTCGAAGGGCTGACTTCAGAGCCTTCTCCAGACTCTGTGAAGAACAGTGGGCAGTTAATGTGATGGACCTACCTCTCGACTGATGGCCCTGCCTCTCCCATTGTGGATCTACCTCTCTTATGGTGAACCAGTGGTGGATCTACCACTCTTATGGTGAACTTGAGGTGGATCTACCTCTCTTATGGTGAACCTGTGGTGGATCTACCGCTCTTATGGTGAACTTGAGGTGGATCTACCTCTCTTATGGTGAACTTGTGGTGGATCTACCACTCTTATGGTGAACCTGTGGTGGATCTACCGCTCTTATGGTGAACTTGTGGTGGATTTACCGCTCTTATGGTGAACTTGCGGTGGATCTACCGCTCTTATGGTGAACCTGTGGTGGATCTACCGCTCTTATGGTGAACTTGTGGTGGATCTACCGCTCTTATGGTGAACTTGTGGTGGATCTACCTCCCTTATGGTGTACCTACCTCTCCTGCGATAGCCTCGTACACAGCCTTGATCTTCTGCCTCTGTTCGTTGCTCCTCATCACCAGGACTGAGATGATCACATCCTCATTCACATCTAAAAACACACAAATATTATTGACTCATTATTAAAGGCGAGACACTGCATGTGAAATAATTTTATAAATAAGCTCTAAAAACACTGTATACAAATCTTACAGGTATCACTCTGTTGCAGTTTGCAGAAATAGAAGTTATTAAACTGGAACAATACCATTAAGCGCAGCACCACGTAATATGTAGAATCAAGACAGGCTCTAATCCCCCTTCACAGGGCGACTTTGTAAATTTCAAATCTCACAAACCTAGGAAATGTTTGCTTCATCCCCCGAGGCCAACATTCGAAGATAAGCCTCAGAGTTTGAGCAAATTTGACAAATGGGGGTCAAATTACAGGGGAAGCTATTAACATATTGGAAAAGAAAAGCTCAAGGAGAGGCCTTGGAGTGACTGACCTTTGGTTTCGATGGCGCTCTGGAGGAGTTTGGCGTCATTGCTGGCATTGAAGTTGGGGTATGGAGCCACTGTACCATAGTACTTTGGTTTAGGTTTCCCCTTCACCTGCAATTACAACAGTGCACAGTCAGTAAACTTTTTAATGCACCCCCCCCCCTTGATATTAGTGTGTATTTGACCTTTTAGTGACCCAGGTGCTATGGGTGGTTAGTACGGCATCTTTACTTTCCATCACAATGGTCTCTATGGTTTGATTTCTAAGGCTTCTAGTTAATTTTCCCATAGAGAGGGGATGTCACTAGAGTAGACAGCTGATCATAGTAGAGTAAGTAAAGACGCTATGAAAACTACCTATAGCCTCTGGGTCACTAAAAGATCAAACAAGCACCAATATCAAGGTTGGGTTTTTTTTCGCCTAAAAAGTTCCATAGTGTAAGTGGAGACACAACAGGTAAAAATCTATTTTTTCCATGTTTAGGTTTTGAGCCAGTTTGCTCTCTAAACATGTGCTTTCATCAGGAAACAATTACCTCCTCACAAAAAGGTGTTTAACTATTGCACCCTATTCAACATTTCTCCATAGGTTTAAATAGAAAATGGTAACTTCAAGGAGCATTTTCTCAAAATACATTTTTGTTGACGAGAATATCTCCACATAACTAGCTCCTACAGACTTTCCAGTATGTAAGCACTGCAGGTAAAACTAAATATGTTCCATTTTCATGTTTTGGTTTGGTCTCTGAACATGTACACTTTCACCTTTTCTAAATAATTTCTCCTTAGATTTAAATGGGAAATTTTAATTTCAAGGGTCATTTTCTCAAAAGGTTTTTTTCTCACATTGCAGCAACAATATCTACACTTCTACAAACTCAACTTTCTATTCTTGAACTTAACAATACTTTGACGTTTATTTCTGAGGGATTTTTTTCATATATAATTCCTTGGCCGGATTTATTAAGTTTTGAATTTCAAAAAACAAGGTGATTTATTTATACATTTTTTATTTTTATTTTTTACAGATACAAAAGATCTAAACTAAAATGCCCTCTGACAAAGTTTTTGTACCAAATAAGCCCATAAATTTAAACCTGACTTAATCTGTTTTTGGCAATTAAGGGCATTTTAGGCTGAAAATGCCCAATGTTTATAGAAAAAAATAAAATGACAACAAATTTGCAAAACTTATACCAGTAATCTAATCAGTAAGCGACTGTGTTGTGAGCACAGTCCTGTTGATGTAGTAATTGCTGTTGCTTCTCTTCTCTGTCTCACAATAAAAAAGTGAGAAAGGCAGAACAGATGAGTTAGTAGCTTTGCTTTCTTTACATTAGAAGCATTATCCCGTATGGCAGCAGGTGGCATTTTTGTCACATGACTTGTCAGGCGTCTCATTTTGAATGTTCTTGGAAGGTTTGCACTCACGGTCACCGTGTCGTCCTTGGCTTTGTGGTCTTTGATGATGTCGTTGAAGAACTTCGTGAAGAAACTCATTTTGCTTTCGTCACCTGTCGGATCTCTGTGCCCTTCTGTGAAAGCTGCTGCAGACAGACGTGCCCTTCCTGTCCATCCTGTTGGCTTAAATGCAGTGTCAAAGGCCCCGCCCCCAGGTGTCAGGTGTGTCCTGTGGCTCCACCCCTCTCAGGTGTGGGACATTTCTGGTTTGTGAGATGTCAGACTGGTTCAGTGAGTCCAGCCGATGTTTGTTCAAGAGGTTGTGATCAGTGACACACAGGAACAACTTTTACACTCAATTAGACTACAATAAATCTGGTTAATCCATGTGGGGTCCTGGGATCCTTGACCCCTAACACAAATTTGTCGCTTTGTATCTCTGTCATGTTTTTTATCAAATAATGTGATAATTCAGATAAGCAGATTTTCCGATTTTATCAAGGAAAAACAACAATATTTTGACAACATTGTTATGAGAAATAGTTACACATGTTACCTTCTGGGGTCATACATGACGCCATTTTGTTTCTTTAACATTTCGCTCACAAAAAAAAAAAAAATCAAATATATTTTTGCTTGGCAAGCCTTGTTTATGTAAAAATGTCCTGTAACACTGAAATTCCTGCAATGAATATTAATTGTACATCCATACAGTGCAGGCAAATCAATATTTTGACTTTTAAATTATTATTTAAAATAAACAATATAAAACAGTTTCATTGAATTGCTATTGCTGAAAAAGTCCAGTAGATGGCAGCAAATACAAATAGTTATTGGTTTTATTGTCATTTAAACACCACTGATAGTTTATCCTTAATTCAGGTAACTATAATAATTGACATATTTACTTCTATCTGTATAAGGTGTCTAAACATTCATGAAATATTACTATTTTACTATTTTTAGTGCGCTGTAAAATACATCATTAATTTTGAAGAAACCATTTCAAACAGCGACAGAAGGTGACTTTGTATCATCACTCCCGCCCACATACACATGCACACGCCCTGTAAACATGGAAGGACAGGAATTGAACCTCACTATTTAAATATGTATTTATTTCAATAAGACAGCTAGTTCTCTATTGGAATTAAACTTGGACAGGAAACAGTCATGACCCTGGGATTGTTTCCCCTTAGCATCATGTTGCAAAGAAACATTGCATAGACGGAACCTATTATTCACAAATATCCACAAATATTCTCAAAATACACATAACAAAGTTTTATTCCAAATGGAGGGATAGAGTGTCTTTATTATCCTTTCAAACAATTGTGAAACTGTACATTTGATATTTTATGGGTGTTAACAAGTGTTTTAAAACATAAATATTTAGATTTTTGGTCAAATCTATTTCCAAAGTCATTTCAAAATTGGAACCTTTTTTACTTCTCCAGTAAAACGACTTCCAGCAGGTTCAGGAAGCACTTAGACCTCTGTTTACATGTCATGCTGAATTTCAAATTACTAATCATATATTTCTGAATGAATGTAGCCAATGAGTGAACAAAATCACAATATAATTAAGAAAAATGGAACAAACGGCTGTAGCTAACACAGTTTTCTGTCACTAGAAAACTTTACTACATTTCATCCTTTTCCAGTAACTCTGTATGTGTTATGCTTGCAAAATCAGTGTAGGGATTCATTTGATTTAAGTTTCAGATTGTTACAAGCTTTAATAAAAAAATAATTAAAAGAGGTCTGAGGACTTTCGGAACCCACAATATACAATTAAGATGCAACACGTTTGTATAAATAAAGTGGAAATATCCTGCACAGTTATAACTTATGAACCACTCTTGGGACTTGGGAAAACATAAGCTTTCATATTTAGCTAACAGCATGCCGACAGAGCGATCTGCTGCGACCAAGCAATGTCATGTGAAAAATATTTCTTGAAAGGCTTGAATTGAGGTTCAGGCTCAAATTCAGTTGGACCAATCGCATGGCGGTGAGTAGGCGGGCTTTGTAATTTGCTGATGACAACAAGCACTTTAAACAATTCTAATTTCATGGCAAATCGGAAAAACGCGAGGCATTACTTACTTACAAACACAAGTAAGTTAAGTCATTTTAAATACTTGATTTCTTGTTTTGGTACGTTTTGAAAGGTGGTTGTGATTGGCTAAAACAAGGGGCGCCTGATCCATTCAGCTCTTATGCATTTTCTCAAAAGTCCATCCTCCTTAATAATGTACACAATACTCCAGGTCGGTTTTTGGTCAAGGAACAGTGCAGCTATAATCTCAGAACAGTGGATGCATGATATGTCCCTTTTAACATCAGATACTCCTAACATTTTCCCTCAGTCAGACTCTTCAGACATTACAAAGAAAGCGTGCCCAATAGAAATAAATAATACAAAGTGTTTTTATTTTATTTTATGGGGAATGCACTGATTGATAGAGACAGCATCTTCGGGAATGTCCAAAAATGGTCGAGGGGGGAAAGAAAGGGGTTAAAAGAACTACTCCCAACACTTCTTTGATAAATGCTGAAGTATGAATGTATTTTTCTACCAAATAAAAATACAGAGACAAAAGAAACAAAGTGATTCAAGGTCTCAAATTTGTACATATAACAGGAAACATTAACTATATTGCTATCGTTAGATTATTTTATTTATTTATTTGATAAAGGACAATACATAATAACATTAGTCTGAAAAAGAAAAGATGCCATGTGCCAGGTTATAGAAAATAAAAAGCTAATTTCCCCGATGGTCCCTGGGCTGGTTGCATGCTGACGGCTAGCTTTGAGCGCCGCTTTTCACTTCTACTGAATAATCTGCCACGTCAAAACATTCATAAGAACCCAGTTTATTTGCGTGTGCTAAATATGCTTATAGTCCACCAGAAAACCACCGAAAAGAGTGAATAATAGTGATTCTCATGACAAGCTTCTTTTCCACTTAATCCTCGCTATGATGATCTGCCATTTGTATCCACGAGTCCTGCCGTTTGTCCATGTGGGTGGGGCTTATTTTGCAGTGATGACCACTGGCAGGTCGGTGGTGAGTGCAGGCTGCAGCTCGTCCGATAGGCTTTCGTCACTCTCGTCAGAGTCGCTGTCTGCAGCGCCCGGTGTAGCTGTGGCTTCCTCGCTGCTCTGGCTCTCCGTCTCTGGGCTCTCCTCGCTGGTGCTGGCGCTCTCTTCCGCGGTGCTGGCGCTCTCTTCACCAGTGCTGTCCGAGGTGATGCTGTCCGATCTGCAGCACAAACGGGTGAAAGAAAGGTCATCTCTACGAGACTTGAGATCTATTCAGAGTATTGTCCAACATATTTACCAATGTAAGAGTGACATGTTTTCACTGTATTTGCTGTCACTTGGACATCTCATCTCGAGAGACATCATTTAAGTCTGCTTAACCTCCAGATCTACCATCATATGATTCAGAGTGACCGTTCTGCACTGGACCTTCTCCAGAACTTAACATCGATCTGTAGCTCAGGGTAAGAAGACATACCTGTTTAGGCTCCACAGGCTCCATAGATCACCCAGTTTTCAAGAACCTTGGCCTTAATAACACTATATTGCCTCAGCATTGATATTTTACATTTGAACGTGGCATGGTGGCGCAGCAGTTAGCAAGAAGGTCCCATGAGTTGCTGTAGGGTAGCTCCAGTTTAGATTTCCCAGCTCTAGCGTCACTTTGGACGCATGAACGTTATTGAAGGCCCATGCCAAATGCTCCATAACAAAAATCTCGGACACTTTTTCTGGACATTAGAATTAAATTAATGAAAAAATATAGGCGCTATGGTTGGTGAAGACCTTGTCTGGGGCTCCCCCCGCAGGGAATTTCTTAATTTAAAAGTGACTTTCGGTTTTGATTTATGGCATGCTCAGCAACTTCAGCAGGGCCTCATAAGCACACTTTGAACTGACACAATGCTGGAATATTGGCTTTCAAGATGTTTGTTTCAGATTTTAACTGTCTGAATTGAAACCAGGAAGCAGTAATGGAAGCATTGTAACCATAGATCAAGAAAGCCAACTGCACATGATATGTTCCGTTTCAGGTCCAGCTGTTGCTATTCATTTTATTGTGAAATTGTAGGTTTTCATTTTACATATCTTTGTGTATCTTGTTTTTTTACTTGCCAATCCCTGAAAGATACAAGACAATACCAGGCTTACCTTGTCTGCTCCTCCTCTGCCTCTGTATTTCCAGAGCTGTCGCTGCTGGTGCTGGTGCTGTCACTCAGGCTGCTGTCATGGTGCAGCGAGGCCTGGCGGGGGCTCAGATCCTGGGACGATCCTGACGAGGTGTCCAGACTCTGGGTTTCCACCTCTGGAGTGCTGGTGTCTTCATCCAGAAGCTCCTGATGAACCTGGACACCCTGAGAAAAAGGCAGATAAAATGAATTGAGGCTTATTAGGTAACTATTGGCATATTGCAACACTCCCTGCAGTGTTCCCTAAACTGGTTGGTGTATCTTAAGCAGTGTATTTCTTTGTTATGATGATACTGATGATCGTTGAAACAGCTGCAAAGCGGCAGGGAAAAAGAGGAGGCGGTGGAAGGGGCTTATTGGCAGATCACATGTAAGAACCGGACATATGGCTACTGAACATTTTGCGTTAGATGTTTTAGGTTAATATTGCATTTCTAACCAACAAAGTGCCAGATGGTGATATAGACGTGTTTGACAGTGTTACAATATAACTGAAAAAAAACACTATTCCCCTTATTTGACAACTTGAACACTGGAACTGGGGAAAAGAAAAATTCAGCTCAGAGTTTTGACCTCCGAGGACAACTGGTTAACAATAACCACTGGAGAAGATATGCTCGCTGCTTGCATTTTTGGTGAGAGAACAACATGGTAAAAAGTTTATAATTTTGCACAATATCCCCCTTTAAAGGAACATGATATATGTACAATGCAAAAAGTGAGTTGGGTCATTGTTTACCTTGTAGACCTTGAAGGCCTTGTGCACCTCGTTGCCCTGCGCTGGCTCGTAGCCACTCTTCTTGCTAACGTAGTCCCATGACTTGTGTGGCTCAGGCAGTTTGTGGTAGGACTTGTCCTCCACGTACACAATGGTCTTGTACTCGCTGGGGTAAGAGCCCAGACTGTCCCCGCGGCCAGAGTCTGCAGTGCCGTCGATCACTACTGTGGGCTCTATAGGCTCGATGGTTCCTACGGTAACATCAGTAATGATGATGGGAGAGATGGTTGGGGTGGACACAGTGGAGGCCTCCCCCGACTCGGAGCTGCTGGAATCCTCCTCGGTTTCCTGCAGGCAGTTTCACATATGAACACCGCGTGATTATGGCCCACTGACACTGTATTTGAAAACACTAACCTGTACCTAGCAGCCAGGGACTAGCCCTGAGCACTGTTTGTAAATGAAGACATGTAGTCTACTTACAGACTCTTCTGTCTCATCGTCATCATCAGCTTCCTCGTCATTATCATCGTCATCATCATCATCGCTGTCTTGACTGTCCTCACTGTCCGGGCTTTGGGTGGAGGAGGAGACGGTGGCAGACAGAGAGTCGGACTCAGAGTCAGACACCGAAATGGCCCTCATCTCCAGCTGGACCTCAGGAGCTGCCTGCCACAAAACATCAGCACATCCAAAGGTCTTCAGTAACAGTCACATCACTTTCACTTGGCCTCTATACCATCGAACAGAAGTAATGTGACATCCATGACCAGCAATGCCTCTGTGTGGAGAGGCCTAAAGTCCCCACCCCCCAAGCTTGGTGTTATACATTAAAACCGTGTAATGCAAAGCCACCCATAATCCTTAATTAAATATTAACTGATGAAATATTGTAGTTCTTTTTCTAACATCGTTCGGTATTTCACTATGGGAATTGCCTGAGGTGTGACCATCTACAGAAGCTCCAATGGCACCATGTCTCTCTATGACAGTTTCTTGGGCTACGCCCCTTCTAGATATAGGCAGCCTCATCCACTGTAAACATTCTCACTTTCTTCCCAAATGGAAACCACATCTTGCTCCCTCAGCCAGCAAACTAGCTTCTGTTTAACAGTTCACAGACGAGTTGGGAGGCGTTGTGGCAACAAAAATAAGTACAAACATGAATTATATTTTACATTTTTATCCCTACCACTCCACTCTACCACAATATGAAAATACATATTGAATCATGAAACGGGATTTGTTGCATAGTTACCAGACGCATGGAACACAGAGTAAGGATATGAAAGTAGTAGATTTATATAGGTTTCGGTGCTGCCCCCTGGAGGCATGGAGTCTCACCTGTTCCTCTGAGTCCTCACTGCTGTCATCGGAGCTGCTGGACGCTGACAGATGCTGAAACAACAACAAAACAAAATAGTGAAGGAGCTTGGTAGAGTGGGGGAGTTCAAGTATCTTGGGGTCTTAGTCATGAGGGGGGGGGATGGAGCGTGAGATCGACAGATGGATCGGTGCAGCGTCTGCAGTGCTGCGGTCACTGTATCAGACAGATGTGGTGCCAGTCTAATGGTCAGAATCACCCAGAGACCCATCTACAAATGTGAAGCCAGGCTAATGTTTCAGTCCCTTGTGTGTGCCTTTGTATTGACCGTTGTCACTGTAGCTTTAACTTTAGTCATCTGTGTATCTTTATCTCTTTGACCTGCCTGGACAATGGATGCAATTTGGCGATGAGGCTAACTCTGGCACATTTACATTGAGGCTCAATCTCAAAATGATAATTAATGTGTATTGTCTTGATTTAAATAAATAAATGATGATCAGAATCTCCAGATATGAAGCAGGTCGAACGGTCAGAATCACTTTGGAGACCCATATCTAGATGTGGAGTTGGTCTAATGGTCAGAATCACCTGCTGGTCTATTGTGCATGACTTTAGTGGCTTTAGCCACTTAAAGGATACCCATTTCAAAATCTTAAAAGATTTTAAGTACTAATCTGTCCCAGGTAGAGCAGGGTATGTTCATTTTTTCCAATACCGGTACTTTAACAATACTTTTTTTGATACCTATACTACAGTAGTTACCATCTAGAAACATACAACTTAACAATAAAGGTAATTTAATGTATAAAAGACTTTTTATCTATTTATTTACAATCTTTTATTTGAACTGAAACAAACAAGTAACTTTCTCTAGTGCCGTGTCAGGACCAACCAGGATCCATATTTGTATTCTAGAGAGATTTTTTCTGTACCTTTTTTTGCTACAATTTTTCTATAAAGGTAGTGCCTAAAGACTTTTTGGTACCATCCTGGTATTGTTCAAAAGTACCCAGGCATAGTCTCAAATTGTAACCCCATCATATGTGGCTGGCCTGATTTGTCTAACTTGATTTTGTGGAAGGAACATTAAAGTAAAGTGGAACCAGGGACCGTTGGGACTAGGCTTTTGTTTAAGGAGGTTTTCTTGTGTTGACTGACCTGCACAGACGAGGACACTGAGACCAGAGCCGAGCTGGAGCCCCTTACCTTTGGGACATAATACAAAGGCAGGCGTGAGTTCGTCTGGTGCTCTGGTTTGGAGTTGAACAGAAAAACTTTTACTTACCACCTCTTCAGAGCTCTCTGAGCTGCTCAGTGACACCTTCCTCGCCTGCAACAGTCACAGAGACACAGCTTTACAGGTGGGATTTGGCTTTCAACCTAACAAAATACTCAGAAATGGTCCTTTTACTATCAATCTCTTTAAACCAAATCTAAACAATAATAAATATTGGTCATAGCCTTCCAAGTCACCTCAGAGATGACTATGACAATACTGTCAAAACCAACATTGCCTACGAATGAAATTGCTGTTTAGGTAATTTCTTTTTTCTTTTTTGTTGTTTTTTGTTGTTTTGTCTCTTGTGACTTCTCAAACTTCTCTCATTATATTTTAATTATGTGTATATTCTGATGGGACACAATGATATTAAGCACTGTTGGGAGCTGAGATGAATCCACCCTCGGAGGCAGACACGACGAGCTGAGCTACTGCTAACCCATCACACCAATACTGGAATAATGCCCAGATACTCTTGTATCCGTTTTGACTTTACCCAGTTTGGCCACATAATATCTTATGAACCTACAATTTATACTACATGTATTTTATTTATTTATTATACTCTGTATTATTTCATAGGGAAATGTATTATCTGTATTTCATAAATCCTTTAATGCCACTAGGACACTCTGTAAGGAGCAGTGGACAACTGGCTTTTTTCCAGCGCTCACGAACCCATCTCCAGATGTGGAAAACCACCTGCTGGAGGATTAACCTATTGTACATGTTTTTGGTTGATGGGAAAAACGAAGCACCTGGAGGAAACCCATCCAGGCACAGGGAGAGAAACATGTAACTCCACACAGATGTGGTGTGCATGGTCCGAGAATCAAACCTGCGACCTTCTTGCTGTGAGGCCAGAGCACTAACTACTCAGCTACAGTCCAGCCTTATATGCATAATATAAATCTTAATACACCAATTTTATGTAGCACAAGAAATAAATCAAAAACACTGAACAATAGAGAAAGCGGATCAATTCATATCAAATATTTATATATGGTTTGGATGTACCATATTATTTTACTTATATTTTCTACCACTTTAATATGATGTACAACCAAGTGTGTTTAGTTCTCTTTCTGTGGAAGTATTGCCAGACTGTGATCAAGGCTGTGACTACTGTTCACTGTTCAAATGTCTCCATTAGGCTACACTGAAAACATCAAGACTGTCTCTCACCTTTTATTTTTTTATTTTGCCTTCTCTTTTGTCCAAGAAGAATTCACCGTAGTGCAGCTTAATTGTCAACTGGACTGAGGTGGTTGAGTTGAGGATGTTTGGCTGTAAAGCACTTTGAGTTGCATTTTATGTATGAAATGATTGATTGATTGATTGATTGATTGATTGATTGATTGATTGATTGATTGATTGATTGGCTTCTACTTGCAGAAACG
>JAADKR020000001.1:390710-405038 GCA_011763505.2 Lythrypnus dalli
ACCACATGACCTTCTCCCATTCCTCCTCTGGATCATCCAGATGGTCATTTGCAAACTTCAGACGGGCCTTGACATGCTTGAGCAAGGGCACCTTGCGTGCACTGCAGGATTTTAATCCTTGACGGCATAGTGTGTTACTGATGGTTTTCTTTGACATTGTGGACCCAGCTCTAGTCAGGTCATTGACCAGATCCTGCCGTGTAGTTCTGGGCTCATTCCTAATGATCATTGATGCCCCACGAGGTGAGATCTTGCATGGCGCCCCAGACCGAGGGAGAAAGACCGTTGTTTTGAATTTCTTCCATTTTCTAATAATTGCACCAACAGTTGTTGCCTTCTCACCAAGCTGTGTGCCTTGTCCTGTAGCCCATCACAGCCTTGTGCAAGTCTGATCTCCTTACACAGCTCTCTGATCTTCGGCATTGTGGAGAGGCTGGAGTCTGGTTGATTGAGTGTGTGGACATGTGTCTTTTATACAGGCAACGAGTTCAAACAGGTGTAGTTAATGCAGGTAATGAGTCGAGAATATGAGGGCTTCTTAAGGAAGAACTAACAGGTATGTGAGAGCCAAAATTCTTACTGGTAGATAGATGATCAAATACTTATGTCATGCAATAAAATACAAATTAATAATTTAAAAATGATCGACTGCGATTTTCTGGATTTTTGTTTTAGATTCAATCACTCACAGTTGAAGAGTACGTATGATAGAATAATTGTACATGAACCCGACCAATGAAATTGGCTCACTAGCCTGTATAAATTAAATAGATGTCAACTTATTTACCGGTATATACTGGAATATGTCTGCCTCATCGATGAACGAACCTTTGATTTATCAAGCTGGCACCTTTTAATTTTAAAATGTAAAAACGACTCGGATTGCCATATATATATATATATGGCGTCTCCCTTTAATGATAAATGATGGGATGTGTGGCTCTCCTCTTGTCTCCATCCCTCTCCTCCCCCTGCGTTTGTTTTGTTTCCCCCACTGCCTCACGTTTCCCACGATGCTTTGCGCACTCCACCACCAAGATGGCCGACGCTATGGAGGAATATGAGAAAGAAGCTGGCTGCGTCCCTATTCTCCATCCCGAGGTGAGCCGTGCCATTTTACGCACTCCGTCATCCATCTAAAGATATTTAAACAGCAAATTCCCCAAATATCCGCCGGTAATGGCGTCATGGCCGTGCGCTTGGCTCAGAGCGCAGATGCCCCCTGCACAACCAGTGGCGGGGGACGGCTGCGAAGCTAGCCATGCTAAAAAAAAAGCTGAAACAAACGCTAGCCCTTCGTCATGTAATCTATAAAAGCAGATATTTCCCTCACACTAAGCCTGCTTGCTCTTTCTTGTGTATTTAATGCGCAGGCATGCCTTCAAAAGATGCACGATTGCTACTTCGGTGTGCGTAAATCGCGTAATCCCAACAGTGATGCGACATTAGCACAGCGAGGCTAAAATGCTACGGGATCAGATGTGATGTTGATGGTGTCAAGTGGAAAAAGCCAAGATGTCACGAATGGAGAAGGACGTATGCGTGAGGAAACGCGATGGAAAGCGCGGAGATCAGATTATGCACAGTGGGAGAAATCTGTGGCTCCTCCAAGTGTTGTCAAGTTGTCAATCTGCTGTAAGGATGAGTCCTTTACACTGCAGGCAAAACGTCCCATTTTGGGCCAGTCTCTTAACATATAGAATTTCACAAAATGCCTAAACTTCACAATAATGTTTAATTATTTCAATGGTTAATTGTTTCCCCATGGATTTAAATGAAAAATAGTAATTTCAAGCGTAATTTACTCAAAATGCATTATTCTCACATTGTGACGACAATATCTACCCTTTAGTTGCTCATACGAACTTCAAACTTTCCAGTCTTGTACTTTACAATATTTTGAAGATATCTTCAGAGGTTTATTTATATTTAATTCCCAGGATGATTTATTGAATTATAACTAAAAGAAAAAAACAAGGTGAAAATTTATTTATTTACAGATTTTTCCACTAATGAATAGCTTATTTTAAAACTAAACAAGATATCCAGAATCCCAGCTGACAAAATCTTTGTATATAATATATATTAACAAAATAAACCCATACATTTGATAGATATATAGATAGATTGATCCCCGAATGGGGAAATTCGAAGTTTCACAGACAAATAGTTCAAACCGGGCTCAATCCATTGTTCAGATATTGTTGACGTTTTTTATTTTTATTCAAAGATATGAAAATAACATATCTTATGTATCTTATATTTATGTCAAAAATCTACAGCAACAGTTTTATATTGATATCTCTAGCACATTTACAATTTTGCCCTTTTCACTTGCAGTGCATCGCAATTAGTCTACAGATGTATTCATATCGCAGCTTTTAGTACGTCAATTAATTTGATTACGAGTTGGTAATATTGATCATGCATGTGGCGGCTTAACTCATGGACTTTGCTTTGGTGCTGAGCTAAGTTTTGTCACTGTATATTCATTTTTTTTTCTTTACTGCTATTCGCAATGTTTTCTGCACTCTAATGCAAAGCTAAAATAACTGTCACCTGGAGTCCCATTTTCCTGGTTTGAAATGTCCTATCATCTAATATGGTAGTAACGGTAACTGTTTCAAGAGCAACTCGCCCCCAAATCAACTTTTTTTGCTGATAAACTCTACAAAATGGATGTTTCAAAGCCTCGTCTGCAGGTCCCTACTAATTGGTTTGACATTTTAGTGCATAGTTGTTCAAGTTATTTTGTGCCAAAAGCAGGGAGGTGAGTTCCTCTTTAAATTGTTTGCCAGCTCTATCTATGTCACTTCTTGTCCATGCCCAATAAGGAAGTGAAATAATAAACATCACAAAAAATGTCAAACTAGGTACAAATTTGAGCAAAATCTTAAATATAATTGTGTTAACTATGTTTAAGTGAAATATTTTTCTGCGTCACATGCACTTTAAGATTCTCTTCTTTTTAGATTGAAAATGTGCGTAGCGCTCTGTCCTCTTTTGGAATTTTGGAAATACTTTATTTTACACTACATTGTAACAGCCAAATTTAGTACAATGTAATGTGCGCTGTTACAATAAGTAAGTGTGTATATGTAGCACATGCTCAATGGAATAATATGTAGTGTACAAAATATATAAAGACATAAGACCCTAACTCTAATATGTCTTACTTCATTACATTATGTACTTCCAAACTACTAGTCTATATATACAGTCTATATGAAATGTCTCATGTTTAGTTGATTCTACTTCGTAAACATGAAGTGGAATCACTGAAAATCTGTGACATGAAACAAACTGCTTTGTAATGATGACTGACAGTTTGTAGTAATATAGGATTAGACAGTCTATGAAACCACAAGCCTTTGGGAACAAGCATTTGGAGTACGGCTGCAAATATGTTGTTAATTTATCAGTGATCATAATACATTGTAAAATGACTCATTTACTTTTACAATTGGAATAAGATTGCTAATTTCTAATTGTTCACATTTATTGAACATACTATGTTGAAATGATTTAAAAGGTGCATCATGCAACTTTTATAGGGGTTGACCGACATGGGTTTTTCTAAGGCCAATGCCGATTTAAAAAAAAAAAAAAGTCAGCCAATGGCTGATATCCACAGCCGATTTTTACAATACAATACAATTGAAACACTCATAACATTGTTAAGCAGCAATATAAATGAAATTGTTAAAACCCAACATTCATCGGTAGTCAGCCTTTATATATAAAAAAAAAAAAAATTAAGGCCATTTGAAAATTTATAATATCCATACATCGGCCAGATATATCCTTTTAGAGATTTAGAGATTTTAGAGATTAAAAAAAATAATCTTAGTGGGGCCACTCTGATAGAAAGTAAAGGAGCCATGATAACCACTCCTACAGCTGCTCGGTTACTACAAGGCCAAATATGCAGTACAGTGGGCCCTCGTTTATTGCGGGGGTTAGGTTCTGAAAACCCCCCACAATAAACAAAATCCGCGATATAGTGACCTTTTATTATATCGCTATTCAAATGAATGTTCAGGCCTTAAAGTCCCTCCACACACTCTTTATACTGTGATATTAAGTGTTGAAAAGACATTGATATTAAGGCCATTTTCAAACAAGAATTCAACATTGTTTAAACTAATGAAAATATACTCAACCTTTGTTGAACAATGTATTAATTATTGGAGCTTGCAGCTGCATAACCAGAATCTTTCTTTTCCTTGCCTCTGCTCCTCTGCCTGGCAGCCACTGCAGTCGTCATATTGAGTAATTTGCATGGGTATGAACAGTCCAGCCGAATGGATCTGACGCATACAATCCACCTCCTTCTGTCTGTGGACATTCTGCATCCATATGTCTCTCAAAATCACTGCTGTCAAAGTTTTCCCAAAAGTTTACTTACTTTCTTCTAAGTTTGTGTCTTTAGTGCTTTAGTGCCACCTACAGCCAAACCGAGATAAACACAATCACACCCTCTGTTTGAGAAATTCAGCGAGATCGCAGAAGGTGAAACTTGATATGGCGAGGAAAAATGTAAAATATAACATGTACGTATGTACGTATATATGTAATTATAGAAGGTTGCATAATGCACCTTTTAATAATAACTACTACTAATAACAACTATAAACCACAAGAAAGGACAATATGTGGACCCTCCAGCAGGGTGACCCAGCAGCACTGAAAGATTAGTCATAAAAAGGCACATTTTCCAACATCATGGTGGAAAAAGACGTTCCCAAATCTTTGACAATGGAGAAACTTTAAATTTGGATTTGTAGTATTAAATGGAGCTGTTCATTGTGAATGGCCATCTGTTCTGTCTCCCGTGTTTCATCTCAAAAATGTTTAAGCTTTGTTTATACATATTGTGAAATACATGGAGAGGATATTTAGTGCAAAGGACGTAATATTACTTCAATAATTGCAATGTTTGTCATGTGTCATCATCTTTTTTTATCTTGTTTTTCCCCCAAATTGCCTAAGTCTTTGAATACCACATTATATTTTTTTACTGTCCCCAACACAACCCAGGTCCAAACATGTTTCTCTTTCCTGAAGTGTGAAAGTGGGCCACGTCGTGCTCCGTCACTGACCGGTGACATCGAATGTACCAGGCATTTAGACGGCTCATCACGTCAACAAACAAAACAGAATAAACTCCTCTGAATGTCATGAACTTGCCAAACAGCAACTCTGAAATGTGAATCCGTGGAGGGATCTCACCAGTGTGTTAGACTTGATAAGAGCTTTTGGAAGATTGCTTTGGGTAGTTCAACATGATTGGTATAATAGTACATGCATGTACTATTGTAAATGTCTCATAGCAAGACAGACACTTCAATCTAGGAGTGCCTGATTTAGGTCTAGCAGCAATTTTTTTGATTAGTTTTGCTGTGAGATATCTTATTAATTTAAGGCAAGACAGGTGAATATTTTAAACCTAAAAATGCCCAAAATTGTCTATTTTCGGCAACAAACGGTTTAAATGTATGGGTTAATTTTGTAGCTATATTAGTTACAAAGAGTGTTTCAGAGGGGTTTTTGGCTATCTTGTTTAGTTTGAAAATGAGCTATACATTAGTAGAAAAATCTGTTAATAAAAATGGGTAAAAATCACTTTTTTTGAAATCTAAAACTCAATGTAACATGCTAGGAATTGGTTGTTTAAAAATCCTGCCGAGAAAGCTTTCAAAGTATTGTCGATGACGGGAAAGCTTGGAGTCTGTAGGAGCTACTAAAGAGGAGATATTGTCGCCACAATGTGAGAAAAATACATGTTGAGAAAATGGCCCTTAAAATGAAATTTTTCCATATAATTCTGTAGAGAAACATTGAATCAGTGCAATAATTAAACATGTTGTTGTGAAGATTAGGTGTTTTTGATTAGAGTAGGTGAAGTGTTATATGTTAAGAGATCAAACTGGCTCAAAATCTGCCTGCAGTGTCACACATTCATTCATATTATTCTGCTTTATCTGGGGCCGGGTCGAGGAGACGGCAATCTGAGCAAGGATGCCCACACTTCCCTATCCACACACAATTTCTCCAGCTCATCTCGGGGGATCCCAAGGTGTTCCCAGGCCAGCATGGAGACATCGTCCCTCCAGCATGTCCAAGGTTTTCCCCGGGGCCTCCTCCTGAGAGGACATGCCTCGAAAACCTCCCGAGGGAGCCAACCAAGTGGGGTCCTCCCCGCCTGCACGGTCTCCCCATAATTTTTTACATCAGGGTTCAGGTCACAGCGCACACTGTGGAGGACTTTAGATGATCTAATGTGGGTTAGTTGGTCGAAAAGATCCACCACTTGTAGAAATCTTTTTTTGTGGAAAATGGTATTGGCTAGGGGTGTAACACGGTGCTTCGCGGTGCAAAAATGTCTCGATATGCATCATGTCAAAGTCACGGTGCAAGTTATAGAATTTAGTATTTTCTGTTTTCTCTATTTTATATTTCCCATGTTCTATGTGTGTCACTTACCGTTAAACAGAAGACTGTAGACGCTCAGAGTTGCAGAGGTGTGGCTTTACCTTAAGATTTCCTGAAGACGAGCCGTGGTGAGTGTTATTGATGATAGATCCAGTGAAGAGCGCAAATGTCCTTGTCCAATCACAGTCTAAAACTGTTTCCAACACGTACAAGAATAACGTTGTGCAGGAACACGGCATATACGAGCCTCAAAAAGTTAATGAACGTATGCTCTGTGACGATGCACTGCTCATTTACTTCAGAAGCACTGTGACGCAGCTTTGAAACATTGGGAAGCAATACAAATTTTATTCTTTAACACAGATCTCATAAATGGTGCATTATTAGGCCCGAGCTGGGGACACATTAAAATCGCGTCAGGAGCCCGAAAACGCAAGAATTCACCATGAAAACAAACACGGATTCGCAAGTGAGAATAGCCAAAATTTAGAGCTTCGCAAGCTCTAATTTTGAGTTGTGTCCCCGACAAAAAATATCGAAAGATGGCTCGGCAGCGACCCCTCAAAGAGGCACTTTACATTGGGCCTATGGCAGGCCGACCACAAAAAATGTCAACGTACAGTAATTTCGCTTGGCAGGATCATCGAACAGGTCAGGACAAGTAAAAAATCACATGGCCCCGCCCTAAAATGCACAGGAAGTCACCCATATTGGCCGGAACCTCAAACTTTCAAAAGCATACCCCTCGAACTTTTGACATCTACACTTCTAGTTTTCATTCCAAAGGCACAACATTTGGTCAGAATATCCCAAACATCCGTGCCATCAAAGTTTATTAATTCGATTTTTCATTTCATGGTGGGCGTGGCCATGAGATTTTTTTAAGTAAGCAGTTAATTTTAAGATATTTAGAATGCCAATATCTTTTACAAAGTTTGTTGGATTGGAATGGTCCCAATAGAGCGCGTATACACAACTGCAAGCTCGGTGTAAATACGCCCATATGAAACCTCGCGCTGAAAAAGTGACTCAGTAGCGCCCCATCGGAGTGTTTTCTTAAAAAATTAATATACTTAAATCAAAATGTTATGTCACACTGGTCCTCTTTGGGATAGGCAACAACATACCAAAGACCCATCACTCTAGCTTTTGTCTTTCTACCTGAAAAATAATAGCCGTAAAATCGTTTCCATTATTATTATTTCAGGTGTGCGCTTTGAGGCTAATTTTGACCCCCTGTATATTAACGAAAAGTCATTTTTATTTCACCAAATCATAATAATTCCGCAAGAAAATGTATAGGAAAATAGCTCGGTGGCGCCTATGGGAGGCTGGCCACAAAAATGTTGAATGTATACAGATCACACTGAGAAGGAACATAAACCAGGTCAGGACAAGTAAAAAATTATATTACAGCCCCGCCCTAAAGTATACAGGAAGTCAGCCATATTGGCCGGAACCTCAAACTTTCAAAATCATAGCCCTCAAACTTTTGACATCTGTGCTTCTTGTTTTCATGAAAAAACCTCAAAAATTGGTCAGAAAATCCCACACCCATGTGGCATCAAACTTTCCATTAAATTGTTGATACCATGGTGGGCGTGGCCATCGCATATTTTTAATTAAGCAGCTAATTTTACGAAATTTATATTACCCATATCTTTTACAATGTTTGTTGGATTGAAATGGACCAAATGGAGCGCACATTCACAATTTTGAGCTGGACATAATGATATGTATATGACATACCACTCGTAAAATGACTCCGTGGCGCCCCCGCAAATTTAGTGTTTTTAAAAATTAATTTACTACAATCTGTTTGTGATAGACTTATGACAAAAATAACACAGGCCCGCTCTGTGATGGGGAACAACATATCAAAGACCCGTCTTTTTAACTTATGTTTTTGTTCCTGAAAAAAAAATGCTTGAAAATTCGTTGCCATGACTATTCGTATTATCTTCCTCTGCTTTTAGCCCAATTTTGACCAACTGTATAGTAATGAAAAGTCATGTTTGTACAGCCAAATCATCACAGGTGGCGACAAATTTACTTTTTTGAAGTTTGCGAGTAAACATATGAAACACTGGCTCTGAGGCGCCCCCTGGAAGTCCACCCTTTTGCGTTTGTGTATCTTTGACCACACTTTGCAGCCACACCTACTATTCTATCTCATTATTATTTGGTGAACACAAGGCCACCCACTGCCTGAACAGACTGAACCTCATAAATCATCATCGATCACCACTATAGCGCCCCCTACCTATACCTTGAAAATTGCAGTTTTGACAATTTTTGTCACACTTTGCAAGTATTTTCTACACAATATTCCAAATCAAAAAATATGTTACACATATGTTATGTTTTGTAAGATGTGGGCATGACCAATGCAAATGTCTCAACAATAGCATATTCTTTTTTTCACACATGCTCGGTCCTATTTAGTTGGAAATGACATCACTCATACACCAAATGAGCCAATTCACAGGACCACAGTGATCTTCCAGGCTATAGTGCCACCTGCTGAAGACCTTCAACTATATTGTTCTATATAAACAGATATTCAGACGGATACAAGCCCTGTCGATAGTGGCACTTGGTGATTGCGCCAGCGGGGGAGCATGGCATCAGGGCGGTGGCAAAGGAGGGACTTGCGCCAGGGGCGAGGGCCTTTAACGCCGCGTGTGGCTTTAATTATTATTATTATTATTTCAAGACCATCATAAAATATAAATATTACAAACTTAAGCTATATTAACATATGTAGGTTATAAAATAAAGCAAATCTTGAATCAATATATACATAATTAAATAAAAGGCGTGTATATGTTTTTTGTCTAATTAGAATTTTGTTAAAAAATAATGTTATTTATACTACTTCTGCACCGTGATGAACTGAACCGAACCGAGGGCCCTACACTGAACTGAACCGAACGGTGAGATTGCTGAACCGTTACACCCCTAGGCATGGCAAATGGTCTCAATTTTGTATAGCGCTTTTCCACTGACAGTAGGCCCTCAATACGCTTTACATTAAGGAACCCCTCACCCATTCATACTGTCATTCATTCTCCAGTGTGCATTGGCAAGGAGTAGTGTCTTGCCCAAGGACACAACAACAGCATGCACCTGCGGGAGTGGGTTTTGGACGGTCAACTTTACAATTATAGGAGACCTGCTCTACCATCTACCACTGTCACTCCTTGTGTAATGCATAATTTACAGCTTGCTAATATTGGCCATTCAAACTTGGGTTTTGGTTTGCAATTTTTTGTTCGTAAATTCAAATGGAGTTTAATCACGACAGTTGTGGAACAGTTGGTTGCCATTAAGCTGCCCACACACCACATGCGTTTCCTTGACGTGTTTCCATGCAAAGTCTATTGTGGGTGCATGGCTCTTTGACCTTGCGATGTCCTGCTCGTCGGAAGAAGTGTTTGATGTGACACTTCCGGTGTTTTTCCTGTGTCTGGTGCTGCTTGTCCTCGAACACGGAGTGGTGGACAGGGGAGTGAGGAAACGCTGACAACGCGGATGTTAACCAACCTTGAGCATTTTCCAGAAGTGACGTAGGACGTAGCTACGACGTGCTGTTTGTGACTGAGATGTGACATGGAGGATGAAGTTATTGTGGCGGTCTGCCTCGGCAGGAATTAAAGAAACAAGTACAACGAACATTACACCTTCTGCAGTAATGTTGCAAAATGATATGATATGTTGAAGTGAACATTTATGACACTTTAGACTAAACTAAAAATAGATACAGCCCTTTTCATTTTTTTTCAGCATGCATTATGTTCTAATAGAATTTCAGTGTTTATTTGTAGTCTCGAAGAGTATCACGCTTATTTAGTTGCTTTTATTCATTCAATATACTTTTTCTTTTTTTACAAAAGAATCCTTTCCTCATCCTCCATTCAGTTTGAGGCCTGTGTCAGCTCAAGCAGCCTTTTGTCCCTCGAAGCTTCCCTTAGGCCAGGAGTTTTACCAGTCTATTGTATCTTGGTCTTGATATATGGCTCATACAATAAATGCACATTATATTGCAAAAGTATTTTTAATGTAATATTATGTTAGTATATTAAATGTATTTATTTGATGTTCGTGGCTATAAATGTTGTAGTGCGCTAATACACTACAACATTTATTGCCAAGGCTAATTTGAATGTCTGTCCGGATGGTACCAGAATGGTATAGAAAAAAATCTTCAGGTACTACCAGTAGGCCAGTCACTTTGTTTGTCTCCTATCTGATATATTTCACAGATTTTTTTATCTTAAGAACCAATGATTTACAAAGGTAAATCATGAAATTTAACATTGTTGCCCAAATATATATATATATATACACACACACACACACACACACACACACACACACACACACACACACACACACACACACACACACACACACACACACAGTGGTCCCTTGTTAATCGCGGGGTTTAAACGTGTTACATTGCGGATTTCGTGTTAAACGAAATCCGCAATGTGACAATCTCTTATTTTTTGACTATTTAAATACATGTTGAGGCTTTATAATTCCTCCTGATACTTTTATACTGTAACATTGATTAGGGGTTGAAAATACAATGATATTTAGACTTTTTTTTTTTTTTACATGAATTCAACCTTATTTACTTTTGAAAATATTTTTTGAACGGAGCTTACCCCTCTTACACTCCTCTGCTCCTCCTCCACTGCAGTCTCATTTTCAAGCATTCAACCCTCCTTCTGACATTCTGCTCCATGAAGCCCAAGGATCTTTTAATATTATGATGTACAGTAAGCCTCAAAATCAGCTCAGCAAAACATCCGGGTCTAATGCTTCTCCTACGCTGTGGTGCATGCTGCTTTGCCGCAGTGTCTGTGGCGCAACAGTGACACTTGCTGGCAATTTGTACAATTGAGTGAGAAATGTCGTTAAGTGGAATGAATACTGTATATATATATATATATTTTTTTTTTTTCTCTCCCTCGATTTCTCGCTAATGTTGGCTACGTGGGCGTTGAAGTCCCCCAGGAGAACAATGGAGTCCCCGGTTGGGGCACTCTCTAGTGCCCCTCCCAGGAACTCGAAGACGGCCGGGTAATCTGTTGTTTCGGCCTCCGGCCGGGTAATCTTTTATTTCGGCCTCCGGCCAACAGCAGTACAGTGAGAGACCAGTCCCCAACCTGAAAGCTTAGGGACGCAACCCTCTCCAACACGTGGCAGCTGAGCTGGGTAAGGGGCAAGGCCGCCCCAGCTCGTCGCCTCTCCCAATGAGCAACGCCAGAAAAAAGGAGCATCCAGCCTCTCCTCAAAGGTTGGGTACAAGACCCCAGACTGTGCTTGGAGGTGAACCCGACTATATCTAATCGATACCTCTCTTTCCCCCAGCGAGGTGACATTCTATGTCCCAACAGCAAGATGCTGCGTTTGTGGACCGGGTCGTCGAGGCACCGCTACCCAGTCCTTTCTGCACTCTGACCCCTCTGTGGGTGGTGACCCTCCAGGCTAAGCCCCGGCCACTAAAAACGTAGCCATGTTTACACCAAAGTAAAGGGTCTTTACCATGCACCTCCAAATGCTCATAATTTTGTTAATTTCTTTTTAATCATTTACTGTTTCAGAGTGAAGTTTGATTTCAAAATGTACAATCACTCAGACAGATCTACTGAAAACACCACATGAAATGATAAATCCACACATCTCGCTCGTTGACTTTGCCTGCAGCGGTGGATTTGGTGGAGGCTGATTGTGTTCTTTCTATGGGCAGTAATTGAAGGATGGCGATAGCACAGAGTCATGTGATTTGTTGATTAGATTCTACTGCAGCAGAAGTCTGCAAACGCATCTCTGTTTTTCCTGATTGAGAGAAGGACCGTGCTGGACCATGAGATGTGCAATAAAAGTCTTTATTGCACTGGGAGGAAATTGGATTTACATTCGCTGCTGCAATTAGGACTGCATCATGAAGGTGGTCACTTTGCTATAAAAAGTATTTTACCAATATAGCATACTTGCTGTCTCCTATGGTTGTGTAAACTCCGTCATACAAGGAATTTTCCTTTGGAGACAAAACCATCATTTGGTTATAGTCTTATATTTTTTGAAATTATTTTTATTATTGTTAAGGTGATACATTTTTGTTTAATGGGAGCTATGGGTGCATGAATTTCCCCGCTGTGGAATATTTGTCTGTCATGACGCTTTTCCAGATGCTCCAAGTTGCTTTACTGTTTCTTGTATAATATTGATTCACTCTATTTGTGGTGATGGTAAACTACATGGGTAGCTACAGCTGCCCTGATTATTTGACTAATAACATGCCCTGAGTTGCAATTGAACTAAAAACATGCCCTTAGGAGCAATTATTCGACTAAAAACATGCCCTGAGTTGCGATTATTCGACTAAAAACATGCCCTGAGGAGCGATTATTCGACTAAAAACATGCCCTGAGGAGCGATTATTCGACTAAAAATATGCCCTGAGGAGCGATTATTTGACTAAAAACATGCCCTGAGGAGTGATTATTCAACTAAAAACATGCCCTGAGGAGCTATTATTCGACTAAAAACATGCCCTGAGGAGCGATTATTTGACTTAAAACATGCCCTGAGGAGCGATTATTCGACTTAAAACATGCCTTGAGGAGCGATTATTCGAGTGAAAACATGCTCTGAGGAGCAATTATTCGACTAAAAAAATGCCCTGAGGAGCAATTAGTCAACTGATAAAAGGGGGCCTGGCATGGGGCTGAAAAAAACATTAATTAATTTCATGCTACTGTTTAAGTTCCTGCTCCTGAAGCGCACGTGGGGTTTATTTACATCGCGGCGAAAGAGAAGCGCGTGGCGCAGGGAGACGGACCCTGGGGATATTTGTGATCATGGAAAATGATGGAAGCGATAAACTACTGCTTTATTTTGATTAAATTGATGTTTGAGAATAGAAGTCTACATGGATGCAGTAGTAAGACCTCATGGTGTATTTAAATTATTATTTTTTACACATAAAAGCGCTGTTTACTTACTTGTATTTTTATGTATTCTGTGTATACAGGACTGTCTCAGAAAATTAGAATAATGTGATAAAGTTCTTTATTTTCTGTAATGCAATTAAAAAAAAACAAAAATGGATAGGATTTGATACAGATTTCACTCCCAATAAAAGAGATGGGAGATTTAAAATTTGGGTACAGGGTCCTCGAATGTTTTGGGAGCTATTAGACAATAATAAAAGTAAACGTTTTCAAGAGATTAAAGATCAGTGGGGCCTTTTAAACCAAGATTTTTACAGGTTTTTACAAGTAAGACATTACATAGAACACGACATAATTAAGAAATATACAGACACTGATTTAGTTATGGTTAAAATGTTTGTAATGGCTCACCAATCAAAACTGAACAAAAAAATAATTTCAACAATATATAGTGGATTAAAAAGTTTGAAAAAAGACGATACTGAATATGTTAAGAATAAATGGGAATCAGAAGCTAATATAAAATTGACGGTAGAGGATTGGGATAATATAATTCAACAAACATGGAAAACAACATCATCATTAACATGGAGAGAGCATGGCTGGAAAAATGTAGTCAGTTTTTTTAAAACCCTGGTTCAAACTAAATATCTTGACACAAGGTCCTGGAGAAAATGTGGGGAAGACTACTGGAGAGTTGTTAAGAACTGCATGGACAAGGTGCTAAACACAAACTTGCCATTTAATGTTCAAACATTATCTTTTGGGAAAATTTAAACTAAAAACAAACCTAATCTGAATGGGAAAATTATGAGAATAGTGTTGTTGGCAGGGAAAAAGGGTATTACAAGAAAATGGTTAAAGGTAGAGCCACCAACAAAAAGAAAATTGGTTTGACATTATGCATGACATTTATACAATAGAA
>JAADKR020000001.1:2387326-2398010 GCA_011763505.2 Lythrypnus dalli
CCCTGGTCTAGATCATCTCCTCATCAAAAGGACCACAAAACATATTTATAATGTCTGAAATCTTACCATTGTTGCCCTTTTATTTGGAAGGAAATGTATTTTTCCCTTGACATTATTGTTGTTTTCTTGATTCTCATGTTAATTACAGTCAATGATCCCACTACATCATAAATATGATAAATATATAAATTGTTCCGGAACCAGATATGTGTAACACTTGATAGTGTATTACAAGGTGATGTTTTATGAGCCATGAAACCAAAATAACCAAGGTGAGAAAATGCCCTTGGACCCAAACAACTTAAAACCATTTCTGATCCCTTCAGTAGAAATAATGAAAAGAGATGCACTAAGAGGCCGGGGTGAAGCACACACTGATGGGAATCTTTGAGGAGATGAGAGCGGGCTGGCTTTTTCTCTGCAAACAAAGACTTGGACAGACTTGGTGGCATTTACAGTGGAGCGCTTTGCAAACACGGAGAAAGGCTGCGCTGTGAAGTAAATAAACCAATCTGGTGACCCCTCTTCTCTCTCCATTTCTGAGCAGACAAAGATGTCACATTCCATCTCGGTGGGCATCAAACGCAGCAGCTCACGGCGGCGCATGAATACGAGCGACAGAGACATGACATCGTCTCATCTCACAGAAAAGTGATATGTGGACCTTATTACCACATGCAAATGCCCCTCTTTGCAGTGCTGTATCTGCCTCTGGAAAAGTCACCTATAGCAGCGTGGATGCCATTTCCTCTAAGGATGTGTGTGTTTTTTTTTCCCCATGTACATTAAGCCAGAGTATAATGGTGTGTGTCCAAACGTGTGTGCATAATGTATCACGCTGTGTGTACTGAGAGAGCAGCTGTCAGATTACTATCATCCTAACACACGCGAACAAGTTCTGTGTGAGAGCAAGGCTACACTTTAAAATAAATGAGTTCTGTGAGAGCGCAGCCAATGACAGGCCCAGAGCAGAGTAAATGAGGTGTGGTAAAGGCAGAAAGTTTAGATACATCTCTGGAATTGAGCTGTAAATCATGTTTGGTAATTACAGTACCATGTTATTTTGTTTATTTTGCTTACAGGGGGCATTAGCAGGAATTAGAGTGGGAATGGTAAAATAATTGTAGTAAGATACAAGGTCCAGGTTTGGGCAAACTAATATGCATTGACTTAAAATGTGATTAACTTAACTAAATACTGAGGCCAGAAAACATTAGTATTGTGGGTTTGAGTCCCAGCTCTGTCAATTTGCTGGATGTCTCTCCCTGTCCAACAAAGGTCCAATAACATTGACATTTCTTATTGTTGTAACTTGACCTGTCACCAATTATCATTTCAGGGTTTCTGCTGCTCTTTTTAGATTTGTCCAAAGAGATGAATGACTATTGATTTAGCACAGAGACTCTTTCTAACATAAATAACACATATAATATTGTCAGTTGCTGTATACACTAAAATCTGAAGGAAATTTCTGTCAGCCATGTTCACTCTTATGTCCTGTTTGTTTGCGTCAGAGAGTATTTGGAGTGTTTAGAGGAGAGCCATATCCAAAAGACGAGTCCTGGGTCTTGGAGTACCTTAATTGCAGTATTGGTCGTGACAGCCTTGTTCTTTTCTTTCATCCCTAACACTCTCCATCAGGCCTCTCTGTGTGCTCTCCACCCACTCTGCTCTGATCTGCTCTTCACAACATCAACAACTAACAACCCTGGCCTGTTTTATCTACTTATTTACACAATTTTTGTTTTTGTTTAAAAGGGTTCAGTGCCAGATCTCCTATTTGGGAGGTTCTTGAGAGACACAGATAAACAAATCAATATTCATTCTTGTTTTGTTCAAGATATAAGAATCTAACACTGGCTACTTTTACATGCAGACCAAAAGTCCAGAGTTTATCTGAATATATACAAGGAAAAAAGTGCAACATATCCTAACAGTTTATTTTTAGTTTGTATTTTTTGTGTGAGACACTGAAAAGGGAATTGGGAGTTTTGAGAAATATCAATTTGAAACTTGTTGTAGAATACGATATAAATATGAGGGGAAAATGTATTGCTATCTATCTAAATATGTTTTTATACAAAAAATATATAACTTTAAGCCTAAAAATGCACAAAATTGCCTATTTTTGTCATTTCATGTTATGTAACATCCTTTTAAATGTTGGCAGAGCACTTTGGGCTCTTTATATTTCTTTCCCAATGTGGTTTCTTTACTGCAAATGGCTAATAAAACTGAACTGAACTGAGCAGAACTGCAATGGGGCCATTTTGAAGACCATTCAAAAGAATATTTTGTTAATATTAAATGCTATGATAACAGTCCCTATATTTCATCACTGTGGACCCATGGATATATTGTATAGGAAGTTATTTCACTCTTACTCCAGAAAATTACATTACCTTGAAATGGTCACTTTTCACTTGTATTGAGTGTTGAATAATGAACCTGGGCACATCCAAATTGAGTACAAAAAAGCATAAGAGCAGTTCTTTGTATATTTTCTGCAGAGACGGCCCTGCACAAAACCACAATACATTTTCCCCAATGCTTTCCTCCTGGGTCTTATAGCCACTTCCACTTCTGTCTAAAGTCGCATTCTCAATCTTTTTCAGCCTGCAATGCCATCAAAAGGGGAAAAAATAGAGAAACAATTATTTATTAGGCCATAAAACACATAATTCACGGAAAATGAATATCGGATTGTTCTATGTGGTCCTCAATCTGTGTCATTGTGTGCCTCTCCCCAGGGGCCTGGCTTGTTACATGTTGCATTCAAGAGCACGGGTCAATACAGGTAATTGATAAGCGCTCATAAGGATGCATGGTGATGAATGGGGGTATTTTGGAGAGCAGGTAGATCTCCAATGCTGTAAATGTGCAGCTGTAAAATGGACCTAATGGGAATAAGCATAAACTCATCCTCCCATCAATGCCACGCACTGTCTCACGTATACTGCAGTATTGGGCCATCACTTATTGTTTATGAGCACCCTAGAGCTGAGCCACTGCAGTGTAGCACCCCGGGGTGGCCCAATCGTATCGCCCAGGTGCATTGATCAGTTCAGAGAGGTGCAACAAACACAACATCAATCTTCTGCAGGTTGGAAATAAGCAGGTGTCTTTGGTATTGGAAAAAATTGGGAATATATTGATTTTTTAATGTGTGCCTCATTTGATTTTAACAGAGGAGATACAGACAATAAAGGGGCGGATTTTAACCAAATAGACCCCGCCCACAAGATATCAGTACCAAGCATTTTTTTTTTCTAAAAGCTTCTCTCAACATGTATAATGGCTAACTTTGAATGAATGCTTTATTTCGAACATGTGTGCAAGTCATTGAAGAGTAATCTGAAAACAAAACAAAAAATATATATATACAAAAAAAAAAACAACGACAATATCAAAACAGTAAGAACAATAGTCAAAAGAACAATAATATTAACTCAACATGTCCGAAAAGGAGGGGGATGAAGCATAAGCTTATTTAAACTTACTTTAAAGTCATTCTGTGGTCCATAGAGATTTTATCACTGTATGTGTTGTCCATAAAATTGACCTCATGATACTTTAGTTGTCTTACAGATTGCTAAAAGATAGATTCTTTGTAATCAGTAAAAGAAATGCATTTGTAAAACATTGCCAAAAGATTTTAGTTTATTAGGTCTAAGTGTGTGGAGAAGCAAGAAAATGACACTTTATAACACTAATGCCTCAGTTGGCATTTTCCTCCATTTTAATAAATTGTGTCCCATTAAAGCGGCCCCACTGCTGTGTGTCCTCGCTCACAGACGTCCCAGTGTTAGTCAGAATTACAGCCCCGCTCAGTGTCCTCCTCTGGCAGCTCCCTGGTGAGCTCATTTAAACCTGGAGCCATTTTACCGGAACATGAGCTCGTGTTGATCTGCCAAACACATCAAAGTGTGCTCCTGCAGTAAATGTCATGTGAGTCTTTGTGTCTGAGGTTATTGTGGTGAAGGCTGTAAAGGAGAAAGACATTGGGAATACATGCATGTGTCCCCCTGACAATGAGGACCTCCACTTCTTTGTTTTGAGTTGGACTAATTTGAGTTTTTAGTTAATTTTTGTGTGTTCATTTGCTTATCTCTGCTCCATTTCTGATCCGGCTCCAGTTCAGGTTTTGCTGCATGCCCAGTTCCAGCTGCTGCTCATTCTCTCATCAGGTTGAGGGAGGGTATAAATACTCCTCACTTCAGTCTGTGGTGGACTGTCATGCTGTCAACAGTGACATTCAAGCTCTGCCTGTCCTGTCTTGAAAGAAACACTTAACTCGAGAAATACGTTCTGATCTGTTTATATAAAATACATTTTGTTTATCTGATCTTTTATTTTGAAGAAAGAATATATATTTAAGTTCCTGTTAGGACATTTTCTGTTTTCCCTCCTTGAGCCTGATTTCATATTGGTGTGCTGTTTAGCTGTTTCAGAGAGAGTGGGTCTTGTTTTTTTGCATGTTTCTGGTGCATTATATTTAAGTCGGCCAGATATAAGCGACAGTAAGCTGTGGTTCTGAACTGTAATTGCACATACTCTCAATGAGCTCACTGAGGGCTGTTTTAGCATATGTGTTATTAGGTCGTAATTCAGGCTACAACTAATGACCACAGCTCATATGGATTTGGAGGCTTGTTGGCCGGAGGTGTGGCCTCCTCCATAGTGTCCAGCAGAAGCTTGCTCATGTCAGCAATTTGGCCGGGTAATTGGAGCCAGCACCATTACTTAGAATAGGATGGAAATAAACATTATATATACAGTAAATATGGCAAGGTAAGAATGATAAGTCTGTGTTTAATAATGACTTAAAGAGGAGCAAAAATGTTTCAATATGAAGTTCATTATAACAAGAGACTTCTGAAGCCTGTCCCACTTCCTCAGGGCTTCAGGAAGAAGAAAGGTATAAGCTGTACATTGATCTACAGCCTGTGGTTGTAACAGAAAAGCATAAGAACTAAAGCAGGGGAGTCCAAACCTTTTTCATCAGAGGCCTGTGTATGTGGACATAGGTTTTAACCATGAAACTACACTTTTTTAAGACTTAATGCAAGCCTGTCTCACTATAAAATGTAATGTATTGACAATATAATAATCTAGAATTATTATGTACCATCTCTAACAATGTGTATCAACTTGGCAAGAAGCCTCAGGGCCAACCAAACCTAATCTGAGGGCACCACTTTATTAGAATAGGTAGTCGTTTCTAGCGTAGAACTAGAACTACAGTAGAAACACTTATGTGCAAAACTGAAAATAAAACTTGAGTAGTTTTTAAACCCAGGAACAATAATATTGACCACTTTTTCTTTCAGCTCTTAAGTAAGCTTATAGCAGTCGAATCAGTCGATAGGGTTTGTGGACTAACCCAGAGCATATTGTTGTTTTTAGGCACACGCTAAGATTTTCCTTTTCCCTTGAGAGGAAAAGGGAAAAGCGTAGTTCTGTATTTCTGCATTTCAACAGCAGTTACCACTTATGTTTACTTTCAGTTCTTTCAAGCATCCTAGATTTGTAGTTTTGGGACTCTTTAACTCTTAACTCTGTTTGGCACTGATACCTGGAAACCCTCACCTCTCAGCAGGTTTAGTCCCCATTATAAACTGTGTCAATGGGGAAACACACAGTGACGGTGCCAACTGTCGAGGCTTCTTGGTGGGGGTCCTCCTCCTTCTAATCAGATGTTCTCGGAGTATCAGCACTGTTTATCTCGGCTCAGCCCGGCCTTGATGTTTCCGGGGCAGGATATGAGCATGACGCGATCTGTCACAGATAGAGTAATGTGCTAAAAGCTAATGAGCCGTGCTCCAACAGCAGAACCAGAAGAAGAGGATATAATTGGGAGAGATCCTGGTTATCTCGCTGAAGATGGATGCAAGTGTTGGTGAAGAGACATGCGTCTGGTGCAGGAGAGGAAGTGGGAGGGAGAGGTGCACAGGTTTGCTGCTATTTACAGAAGTAGATATGATTCAGTGGGTTCAGTGTACACCATGTGTTCCACCATCATCTGGATCCAAATGATTTAAAGAGAAATGTAAAAGCATGACGGAGGCCAACCTTATCAGCTACAGTATGTGGAGACTACTGATCATAAAACACAGATAAAAATACAAGATGTGTGTTCATTTAATGACTATTTGGCATTTAAAAAAATGGCTGTAGGATGCATTCATATTTGCAAAGGCACTACAGCACTAAGGCACTAAGTTTAATATGATTGATGATGACAATTGAAATGTGAATAAATAAACATTGCAATTGTTATTATTAAAACCAATATTGGGTTTCAACACACTGACCTTATATCTTTGGACACAGATATAGAAGGCAAAATCTTAAATACTCTATCTATGAAGTATGTTCATACATGGTTCATTCAGCCATGTTTCGTTCACACTCATTCATCTCACACATATCACACCATTTGTTCCTCTCTCCTATGATTTCCACTTCAAACTTTTAACAAGTTCTGGATTCTGGACTCTGTAAAATCATGCAATCCCTCTGTGAATGAATCTTCCGGATAATCCACCTTGTTACAGGCAAATACTCACCAGGTCTCCGGAAGACGTCTTACAATCAGATCTTTTTAAGAAAGGCCAAACAAAAACCCACATATTTTGTAAGCAAATGCACACCTTTGCCAATTATTGTATTTAAGAGCATGGCTTGAAGCTCTTTAAAATGTAAATAATAATGGGAAAAAAGCCCTGACTATTCAGCTCATGAGAAACAGAGTTATTTTACCTTGGACTTTGTTTTCGCAGTTGTTTGCATTTTGCTGCTCCACAAGGACACCACTGACTCCTGTAACTGTAAGTGATTTAGCAGAAGTTTGTTTGTTGCATTCGTCACATGAATCCCCATTAAGTATTGAAAAGCTGTCGGCGAATGAGGAAGCGGCCTTTTCCGAAGAGGAAATGACCTTGCGTCGCAGTGACAATGTAATCACTGCTGACCAATATCGAGCCTCTATCTCCAATGATCAAAATTTAGAGCTTTAATCACCGCCGGCCGATATGACACTGGGACTAACAGCTGAAATGGAGAGCGCACTGTGCTTTTTTACGATGGCTGTGAATCAAAAATGAATTAGCTGCTCTGCAAATACAACATATCTGAGATGAGCTCGGGTGAAATTATGATTATAGGCACCATAGAGCGAACATGGATCATTTTGGGCGCCATCTGTGGGTGACAGTGACCCTCCTGACAGCTTTTACGTCAACACTTTGTCTCATCATAAACTGATGTATGGGCCGTCTACTTCTTCATTACACACTGAGGGTGAAGATGCCAGGATACACGTTTAATGATGGGAGTAATATCTAAATTGTGTCAAAAATGTGGAGAAAATGTGGAGAAAGATAGATTGTAATGATTTAAATGTACGTTGCTATGGTAACTGTAAACAAACCACTGTGCATTATTGCAGTGTCATGGTGAAAGCAAATGGAATTTTAATGATTATTGACATTTCAAATTTGAAAATAAACAAACACACACATTCGAGCGAAGTGAATTTGACCTACTTTTTCACCTGGCTGTGCTGTGTCTTAAGCAAGCACAGCCAGTTCACTTTGGATCAGTACAGAAAACATTCAGTCAAAACTGGAAAAAAAAGCAGAAGTGAATCCAGTTTAATTTTGGAACAAGGTGCTTTGGACTAATGAAACTAAAATTGATTTATTTGTAAATGACTTTATTCTACTAAATATTTATGTAATTTTTCTTTTTGTGTACTGAAGTGTATGCACCTGCCCAATTATATTTAATTATTTATTGCACTCTTTCTGTAAATCCTATAACTTTACTGGAATTGCTGATCCAAGCAACCAATAATTTCTAAAGGAAAATCATAAAAATTATCAGGGCCCCCAACCTTTTTCATACCCCTGTATCTGCTGAAATCTCCTCTGTTCTTTCCACACATTTTATTATATAAATCTGGGCCTGGTGTGCAGTGGAACGCTACAGTGTCTTTTTGGTTGCGAAGCGTTAATTAAACCATAAATTGAAACTGGCCATGAAAAAGCCAACGATCCTTATCTGCGATGGGCATAGGAGAAAATTCATTCATCCTGACTTTGAAGAACATTAGAGCGCCGACTTAAAGGGGCTGTTTCACTGGACGTTAAATTAATTTCACATTTCGACCCATTACCCTGCAAACAGATGTGTGCGTGCGGCAGCTCCAGTCTGCAGTCGATTGAGTTGCTTTCTGTTGCACGCGGCCCATAATGCAATGCACGACCTTGACTTTGCAAGACTTCACTCTGTGGCATTTTAACACATTTATTTCTATACTCAAAGTGGACAATCTCTGTTTAGTTTCAAGGGTATGGCTGACCAACAAGTGATAGTCCCGTCAACAAGAAGGGCACAATGCAGACAGATCAAAGAAAGAGCTTTCCAAGATGCAAGAGCCATTTTAATAAACATGGACGTACTGCGGTGATGCAATGTGGAGAAAAACAATATTTCCTTTGAAGATATAAGCCAGAGCACTAGGATGCACTGTGGCGCGTGTGAAGATTTTGTAAAGTATGCCTTCACTTTGACGAACTCTCATATTTATTATACGTCTATCCATTGTGGGCAAACCTGTCTCTCATTTTGGAAAAGCTCATGGAGGACATATATGCAGAAAAGGGAAGAATTTGCAATACAGAAAGGGTTAGGGTCAATAGTGTCAATAGTCAATAGTAGGAAGAAACTATTTAACCAATATCGGAGCATTAGATTATTTAATACAGATGACAAGTTTGACAAGTTCAGTTTCTTCTTAATATATAAATAATAATAAAACAAATCTTCCAATTCTTTTCAGCAAAAACATGCAACAATCAGAATTTGGAGAATTTAGAGGCCAGAATAAAAAACAAAATACCTGCATGTCTGTTATGATCGAATGCTGCTCATGATTAATACAGTGTTTGTTCAGAAGATAAAAAAACAAATCAAAATTCAGTATCAGAGTGATTTCCATGGATTGATATATTTCCCCACACTCCCTCCATTATCTCCTTGCCATCACCCAGAAATACTACTATATACTGTATACTGTGTGATGCAGTTTTTTTGGGGATGTGTTGTATTACTTCCATAAAGACCTCCATAAATGTGAAAAAGACAGCTCACCTTGCAAATTACAAAACGTTTCATTGTTTCAAGCGGGACATGTTTTAATCTTTGCTCATAAAGCTGCTTAATTCACAGTTTAATTCATATGTTGTTGCTCTTTATCCCATTATTATGCCCAATCTTCACTGCTTTCTCTAAGGCTTTTGTGCATTATGCTGACCTGTCTGTACTGCGTCTTCCTGCCTTTGTCTTTCATAATTACACCAAATTGGCTTCAAGAATGGCTCTTTTATATTGTCTCTGTTCCAGGATCTCTATTACTTTCTCCACAACAGTGTCTCCTTTTTGTAGCCATTTCCTCTTAAATGTGGGTAAGCCGAGCCTTCATCCTGGTGAGCTGCAGATAAGCGGCTCCTAATTCACTTACCTTATCTCATTGGTGGGAATAAGAGACGTGCAAACCGTCCAATAAGCTTCTTTCATGCATTGTTCCTCTGTAAGTATATTATCAGGAAAATCACCTGCACAGCAAAAATGTGCCATTGTTAAAAAACTTGTATAATCCTTTCTTTCTCTCTCCAAAACTCAAAGTTACTTCAACAGCGACAATTCAAGATAAAGCGACAATCAGGAACACATTTGCACAGCGTTGGATCAGTTCGATGTGATTTCCCATTATACTAAGTTTGGTTTGGTCAAAATAAAATATTTATATTAAAATTATGGGTTAGGGTCTCCCTGAAATGACTTGATGACATTCAGCCAATGAGAAGGCTCTACTCTAAGCCCCGCCTCCCTGAGAGGTTTGTGACAAAAGTCAGACGCAAAAAAAATTCAAATTTCATTTGTATAATTTTGTTTTTCTTTTGAAAGTAATATTTTGATCAAGCACTTTTATTCTCATGTATTATTTATCAATTTTACTTTTTCAATCCATTTCTTCAAGAATAATTTGAATAGTTTTGTCTCATGCCTGGTTGTGAAGGGAAATGACAAAGTGAAAGAGACAGGGTCACCGTCTACAAGAGCTGAGTTCACAAACTAATGAAAATCCATTTGGAGCAGCTCCTGCAGATCTGTTTGTTTTGAATCCACAGGCGGACCACTAATCAGGTCTCACTATAGTCTGGGGGAGCTTTGTTCTGCCAATACTACAAGGAGCAGGATAGCAATGCAAAGTTAAACTATATATGCAACTTTAGAAAACACTCAAGTATAAGCTACACTTCTATTGCTATATGAATGCAATTCACTGAATAATAAAAGATGTAGTTATGACAGGAGAAGGGAGGACAATTGAATGAGAATACAAATACAACAGAGACTGAAGAACGTCTAATACGATAGATAGATAGATATATAGATAGATAGATTAGATACAGAGAGAAAGAGATATAGAAATAGAAAGAGGGAGAGATAGATAGATAGATATCATCATCCTCCTGTCCAACACATGTCCTCCCCATCATAGACACACATTTATTAATCAGCTTATTCAGCCTGTGACTATCTCCTGTGGTCATGGACAAAAGTCAGTCTTTTATTATGTATGGACCTACAATCTTGACAAATGTCTAATTAACAA
>JAADKR020000001.1:2407513-2419177 GCA_011763505.2 Lythrypnus dalli
GACCAGGGTTAGCCACTCTTGAACTAGCATGTACTGTAACTAGTAGAAATGTTTATTTTTTTGACACAAATTAGTAGGGCTAAATTTAAGACTATAAGGTGGCCTTGTACAAAAAAAAAAAAATGGCAGTCTTAAAAGAGATCTTAAGGTCCTAAAGAGATCTTGCGAGTGGTGCAACAGAGGCGCACCTCGTTAATGTGTCTTTGGGCATGTTTGGACTTACTCCTGCACCAGCGCCTGTGATCAGACACTAGGGGGCATCACTCTAAACAAAAACAGGTGAACTGAGGTGTGGTGTGGGGCAGGTCATCGCTGGCCATATTCTGAAAATATAATGACTTTATTCATAAGTAATATTAATAGACATTTGTCAGGCATATTTTTTTTCACTATTAATTATTAATGTTCTTCTTGCTATCATGAAGCATGCGTTAGACAACCAATCAGCAGCACTCCTCTTTGATTCTCAACTCTTCTGAGGCCAAAAACGATAAGGGAGATATTATTTTGAAGCTTCCGGAGATGTTCGACAAAACCACTGGTAACATGGGGAACCACGCCCCCTGGACTATCCTCGACCTCAAAGACCCAGAGGAGTGAATTAGGCTCATGAAATCGGTTTAGTATTGATAAAAACAATACTGTTTATTTCCAACAGGTATAAAAATATACCTGAACTGCAACATTTTTTTCACTATCGAAAAAAACAAACCATACCGAAATATCCTGCCTTCAAACACATTTTATTGCTTTGCCGTTCGGGGGAAAGCGCTGTAAAACAAAAACCTGCTGGTCTCCAATCATCTTAGGTGTAGTGGTGTGTTGAGGAGTCTAGCCTTGAGACATGAGCCCGTCTCTTTGTGCAGTGGACCACGGGAGAGACCGGGCCGGCTGCAGGACGGATGAACAAGGACGAGGGGAATCCAGGTCTGTGGAGTGGGGACGCTTCAGGCAACACTACTGAAAAATAAAAGTGTTCAGTGGGGGTTCAAGGATAACTCCACCGCGCTCTCGTCTCCGGTATTTTTGAAACACTGACTGCACAATAGCCACGCTGTGTTCTTTGTCTTTATCCGGTGTTTGAAAGGAATTATGCATTTATATGGTATGTGACATTGAAAGATTGTTCCAGACTGTTGCATGACGGATATGCACAAGTTTCTGACCGGTAAGTCCAAGTCAAGTCACTAACCATGTTATATTTATATATTGAAATAGTGGTATGACAAAACTTTACAATAGATAATTCTACACCAATAAATAAATGGAGGGTACAGCAGCCATTATATTTACTCAAGTGAGACTAATGATATATTGAAATAATTTTACACAAGTAGAAGAAAAATATAGAATACAAAAGCCGGCCCGAATTGACTAATGGAAACTAGTCAGTGGGAAGTAGTCAGTGGGTTCAGAGCAGGTTTACGACTTGAGTCAACACTAACACTACATAAATGGAAAAGGTTGTGTATGGAGACTATAGCATTGTGCAGATGAGTTTGTGTGAGGGGCTGGTGGTTTCCCTTTGGTCACAACAAACTGACAATATAAGCAGCAGAAAATCCAATCCAACTTTACTTTTGTAACAAAATGTAACCAGCTTTCAGTGGTCTCCATGGGAATTATTTGTAGTCTTTGATTTCTTCTGAATAAATTATTTCTTGTTTAAAAAGTACCCTGATAGTATGAAGACGCTCCACAAATTCAGCAAATATAATCATTTGTGGATTGTATAGAGCTCATAATAAACTCAAAGCTGAAGCTTAGATAGTGGGCCAACATCTGAAATGAGTGTGACCCTTGCTTTTCTTATGTTGGCTCACTCTGACCCTGCTCCTCTATTCTCCTGCAGCATCCTCATCGTCTGACAATAGATTTCCCATTACTGCTCCCTCCACCTCCAGCCCTCCAGCGCCTCCTCAATGTTCTCCCCCAAGAGAGATTCGATTCACTCTCATCCACGCATCGCTCTGTGCTGAAAATGATGTTATGGATGAAACATGCTTGAATATATCGGTCTGGACGTGCCAATAGGAGTGTGTGCACTAGATTAAGGCCTCATTGCATTATAAACATGTTTTTGTTGCCATTAATCTGCACACATACACATGACCACGCGGGCGGGCTTTTCAATTACGTAATTACAGTGGCTCTGAATGAAGCCTGCTGGACACTGGCTGCCCATTGTGAAGGCACCTGTCTGCCATAGACTGCAATTACCTGCAGGCTGCAGGAGACACACTATTGTCCTGTTTGTGTGGCACTGCACTGTGTTCATCGGAGTCTGCTAAAATCGCCAAATAATCAATTTTCATAAGTGCATTTTAAGCATGGCTAGCAGAAATGTCCATATTTGTTGCAATACTGACATTTGCAATGATAAACATACACATACACTTTAAAACAATTTTTAATATAAAAATGTCGTAAATTCATTTATACAAAATGAATGAAATGCTTCAAAGGATACCCTTGTAATAAAAAACAGACATATCTGATACCCATAACCCATAGTAAAAACAGTGCAAAACATGACACTTGCTTTGGTTTAAAACATGAAGGTGTAGCTTATTCACTTTTGAGTTTTCTGCATTCTCTAACACAGTGGTTCTCAACTCAAGCTGTATTTTCAGGACCCAACTCTTTATCTGAGTTTAAGATTAAAACCATTTTGTACTTGGATACGGATACTTAACTATCAGTAATTATAGAGTCCACACATTTACTTCTATTCAGAGTGAAAATACAGTATATTGTATGGCTCTCATGAAAATACATTTTAAAATATGACACTATTTTTGTCTCTCTCTCAGCTAAAAAGGTTCCCGACCTCTGCTGTAGAGTGTTTCCTCGACCGATGCAGGTACAAGGGCTTTTTCACAAAGTACTCAGGGTCACCTGCAGTAATTTATGTTTTAGTAAAGCATTTAAGTGTGCTTTTCCTGGTTTACACCCAGTTTAGACATAATTTAGTACCATTTAGTTTAGTCCTGGTTTGATCAAGGTCAAGTAGTACTTGAACTGTCAAATATTTTACGAGGTGCTGCATGTGAAATGTTGATTCAAGCAATGTATCAACGTATATGGGCTAGTATCAAATATTATCTAAATAATTTGCCATGTGTCTGTGAGCCACTCTTGGGTCCTGACACTCCAGTTGAGAACCACTACTCTACTATCATACAATCAGAAGAGTATGAGTACAGTACAGTGTTACTCATGTACACACAAGAACAATATTTCTCCTTCAGTAAGAGATAGCTACAGTATTTTCAGGTAAATGAAAGTGAAACAGTGCATATGTTTTCATACCCTGCAGTGCAGAAATATTTCCAGTGTGTGTTTTTCTCTTCAGATAAAAAGAACATTTCAGCGCTAAAGTATAAAATTCTCCAATATGGAAAGTCGGAACATGCTCTTCCAAAAATAACACATCTACAAACTATGACACAATAGTCAGTACCAGAGGAGGAAGAGGAAAGACGGCATCATAAAATCAATAGAGATGCTGGAAAATCGATATATTTTCCATAGTAATAGTTCAGAATAGTGCAGACTTGAGTCTTTTATCTGATGTTACCCAGAGACGGCCATGTTGTTGATGTTGGCCAGGCTGTGCACGAGTCTCCTGGTGAAAAGGGGGTGGGACTTCCCGCAGTAGGTGTGGGTCGTCTTCAGAAGCTGGTCCTCCAGAGGGTCCAACAAACCACTCACGGGGTCTGTGCCGAACGAGTACTGCACGACAACAGTGTGAGGGTTAGTTACACAAATGTGGTTCAATCCAAATAAATGAGAGCTCCCCAGAGGCTGACAGGGAAAGCAGGCGCAGGAGCATTCACACGAGGGGAGCCAAATTTACTTAATGACCTCCCCAAACCCTGCTATTTCTGCTTCGGCTTTAAAAGTGGATGTACAGGCGGAAACAGTCACACTGAGGGATGGGCCACTAATTTAAAAGTTAAAATGAGCGCAACACATCTCTAAATGATGGAAAACTTTCTGGAAAAGCACTCAATTTAAGGATATTGACCGAGACTTGACCTAGTTTTTCAATAATGTTTGAATTATGTCTAAGGCGAGACACTGCAGGTGAATAGGGATTTATTCAATTGTTTTCCATTCAGAGTTATCAATTTTGTCAATTTGAAACATTTTTTTGTTTCATTTCCAGACAAAAGAGTTGTTATTTGTTAAGAAACAATATTGGCCCAAAACCTGAATACTAAAACGTGTGAAAAGGTTTATGATCCCTTCCTAATTTCTTATATTTTGTTTTATTTATCACACTTAAATGCTTCTGGTCATCATGCCAATGTTTATAACACCCAAAGATGATCCAGACAAAGCAATGCCGTTTCCAAATTAATATCACATGTATTAAGCGAAAGAAAAATCCGAACCCGTCTCATTGTTTGTTAAAAAGTAAATGCCCCCTGAACTAAATATCAAGTATTTGCAAAAACTAATGAGTTTCTCTCTTCACTGGGGAGGAACTCTCCTTTGCAGAATTAATGGTTTTTGTGCATGAACTGTCCATTTAAGGTCACCAAAGAATCTCAACTAGATTACATTCCAGATTTTGACTTGGCCACTCCAAAAGTTATTTTTTCTTCTTCTTTTTGAGCCATTCAAAAGTAGATTTGCTTGTTTGTTTGGTATCACTGTGAACTGGTGGTCATACCTCCGGCTCCCAGCAATCTTTCCCATGATAAATATAAAAAGTGAATCCACAAAACCCGCTGGCCTCAGCAGGGACTCCCAAACTAATGCAGCCATTAGACTGGACATAAAGTGGTCCTGGCTTTTATGCTATAGGCTTAGGGTCCGGTCATAATAAGTGGGGATTAGAGGCGAAATTTCATGTCTTTCCAATAATGAAGGTGCCTTTACAATGCTCTAAGGAAATCAAAGGGGAATTACCACTTTTATGCCGGCTCATTTGCTTGCGGTTGGGACCCTCCTCGATACTGGGTCACATGGAGAAATGGTGTTTTTATGAGCGCGCACACGCAATCGCACACACATTGGTCATAAAGTTGCGTTTACAGTTGCTTGTATTGATTTCCGCGGCTGATGGGCCACTGTTGGTGCGCAGACAGCAACTCTAAATGCATTCATTGGTTGTAAAAATTTAACGGCTGCATCCTGGAAAGGGCGTTTGCGTGGATCTGAGGGAAATGGGAGGAGAGGGTTTACGAAGGACGGGCCACACAGGCGTCAGGACTGAGCATTAGACACATACTGGAACTGGGTACAAATACCAACAAAATGCTAATATTGGTATTTTAGTGGGAAATGTATGACAGTGAATAATACTCGAGAACTACTTTTTCTGTTACATTACCAACCTTCTCCATACTCATTTTCAAGTACAATTTTTAAATAAAAGCGCAGATACAGAAGCAATATCTACATAATTCACGTAACACTATGAATTATACTTCAGCCTGCGATACAAAACAAGCTCCTAACGAGCAGCTCAACACAGAAAATCCTCTGTTTGCGGTGGGTAATCAAAGAATAAATTTGAATGGCGTCCTAAGCTTTTTAAATCTTGTATTTGACTGCCTTTCGTAAACATCTCCATGGAGACGAGCGGGAGCTGTGCCCACTTCCAGAAAAGTAAAGTCAAGAATAGTTGAGCTGCTCACAACAAAGAGACTGGTTTGTTTGTTCATTTTTAAGGTATTTTTCTACATAAAAAAAATATCAAATCAAAATAAATACTTTAATTTTATTCCATTTACTATGTGAAATGTTGCACAGTGTGTGGGTGTCCATGAATGGCTAAAGAGAAGTTTAAGTAAACATGTGGGTGTGTCTCTGTCCATCCTCATTTAATCAATAAATCAACAGACCCCCCACATACACAATCATAGTAAGCTCTGGGTTACATATTGCATGAACTTTTACTTGTTTTTCTTTTTTTATCAGGCAAATAATTAAGGAATATGCTCTTCCAATGGCAGACTGCATGTTAAGGTAAATGAATGGCATATCGCAGGCCTACCGTATTTGTTGAAATGAAATAATATTGCTATTTTGATTGGATCCCTGCACACATGCACAGTATGCACTACTCAGAGCTGGGATTCATCCTTCCAGCTCTGACACACCACTCTGCCCATGGTCAGCCCCTGTTCCTCTGTGACAAGGGTCGAGGATGCTCTGCATGTTTTTCTTTTGTGCCATTTCCGACCTTCCTTCTTTCACCCTCTCTCTCTCAAGTACGATATATACAAATACTCAATAATAGCCCAGGGACTTTTACAAATGAACAAGCAAAAATAAATGGAATAGCCCACTCCTGGTAGATAAAACACACATACGACTAATCCATTCGACGCATCTTTGCCTAAATTGCCTATTGGAAAATCCATGTGCTGTTGTGCATATGGTACAATTGCATTTACCCGCAAACTGCTCTATTGATCGAGCGCTACACTATAAAACGCCGGCCCTGGTTCAGCCGCACAGACTGATCTATGCTTAGTTAATAGAGAAAGCAATGAGACTTTGAGCGTTGATGGCTTCATTAAGTAAATGCCACTTGGAGCGTCAATATCGTTACACTCGAGGTAAACAACCCATAAACATCCTCAGGAGAAATTAGCCTTCACTCCAGCTGCAGAGCCAAAGGTGGACTACAGTGTGTGCCCAAGCAGAGGTCTCTAGTACTTCATGTCTGAGGGTCAGCCACAATCCCTGATCTCATCTAGAAGGTTACGGAAACCCAGGGCTGGAGGGGAACAGGTGGGTCAAGGGGTGAGGAGAGGGCTCGTCCAATCAGATCTCTCACAGCCCTGCAGAGCTCAGGAGTCTCTTCACCCACAGAGCATCAACGTGGATTACACAAACAATAACATGTGGGTCATTCAGTGTCCTTTCATCACATTTCAGAAACTCTTCTCACCTGACCATCTCAGAATCTAGTATGAAGATACACTTTTAGTAGGAAAAATCCACAATACTAGATATCTACTGTCAATAGTTTTGTGAAAAGGCAGGCATTTCAAACAGCAATATTTGGGAAATCTCTCTCACCTGTACCAAACTATGCCACAAAAACCCCACAAATATCAGGATATCAAAAGATCACTGCGAAAAAACGAGGCAAAAAACCCTCTCAATTTTGAAATATGATTTTAACAAGAATGTGATCTTTCAAAAAAAGTAAGTTTTGACAAAGTTGGGTGAATTCATTTCCATGTTTGAGGCTCAAATTCGGTGAAACTGATCAGATGATTTGTAGAATGTATAAGTGAACACCAGAGACAGAGGCAGAAGTGATGGAAGCCTTTTATCTGCAAAACTGGGAGCTCAGGCACTCTTCACTCTCTTGCCATTTAATTTCAACAAGCCACATTTTGGGGGAGGTTTAAGTGCCTAAAATACTAGGTTCTACTTGAGCTGATGGTCCATTTCTGGAGACTCTCAGTCACAGATATTCACTGGGGAACATGTGAAGGCTACAGGTGAGATAGTTTTACCAGATATACCCTTACTCTTCATTCAATTATTTTTTTATGAGAAAATTATTGACAGTAGAGACCTAATATTTTGGATTTTTCTTATTAACAGCTGTATCTTTTTGCAGGACATTCTGAGCTGGTCAGGTGGGAGGTATTTGATGAGATGAATGACCCGTGCTCACCTTCCGAATGGCCTCGTACACTGCTCTGAAAGCCGGCTGTTTGCCGTCGTGGAAGACTCCTCTGTTTCCGTGCAGGATGTAGACGCCGTCCCCTTCGGCCGACGCGCAGTTACTGCCGTAGATGCAGTGATCGGGACGATAGTTCCACTGGCACGGGAACTCCAGCATGAAATCTGAAGGATGGAGATGCAAAGTCAGTAAATTTGTTTTATATTTTCTTTACTAGTAGTGAAATTAAAATTGTTTTTCCTTCTTCAATATACTGAATATGCAGTAGTTTGTGGTAAAAGACTGTCCATATTCTAAGCCTTTTTTCAATAAATTCTGAGCTTGCAGCAAGTTTTTGTTTTGATTACTCTGACAGAACCCCGAAAAGTTGTGACACTTGATCTTGCTCTAAATGTCATGTCTGATCGGGAAATGTATTTTTTTAATGTATTTTTTAAATTTTATTTTAATGTCATTTCTTACCAGGATTGTAATGAAAGATGATATTGAGCAGGTCCTGGTCTCCCCATGTGATGTTCAGTTTATACTTTTGTAGAAGAGGCATCAGAAGCTCCTCCCACCGCAGACCCACTGAAGTCATGTCATTCTGCACACACAAAACCACACAACACACCTTTACAATCAAGCTTCTGAACAATGAGAGGCTGGGATCCTGTCTGTGAGGAAATATCTGTGGTGTTAGGAGGACCCCTTGTGGCCGGAAATTGAATAACATACAGTAAAGTGCATCCTAGTCAATGCATTAGTGACCCAAAATGTATTGGAAAAACATAAAGACTAGAGACTAAGAAGGCAGTGAGAAAATTTGATCTAGATAAAATATTTCATTATAATATTGTGTTTCTCCACTGTCAGACCAATCAATGAGCACTACTTCAAAATTACAGCAATAAGACAACTTTTACATGCAGATAAGCACAATATTTTTTTGCAAGCCTTGCAAACTTGATTTGAAAATTTTAGACCTACCCTGAAGAAGGCCTTCCTCATGCGGGTCATGTTCATGAGCATGACCCCTGAGTTGACCCCCGTCCGGCCGTAGTAGGGGTGGCGGGCGAAGCGGTTGTACCAGGCGATCCTCGGCTCCTCGTGCTCCGGGGCCATGGCCGCCAACTGGGACGAGTTAAAGAGGGACAGGAAGGACCAGAGCTTGTCCACGGGCTGCAGGAAGATGATGTCCGAGTCCACGTAAACAGCAGAGTCCACGTCTTTCAAAATGAGCTACAGGTGAAGATACAACAGGAGTTAATCATTAATAATTAGTATCAATAAAAGTGCTGCTTGTTGTTGTAGGAGATGTAAGACTCTTTTATGGTACATTTTCCTGAGCTTGAAATCCCAAATCTCACAGAAAGTGTTTTTGGTATTTCAAACATAATACTGTAGTTCAATTTAGCACTACATTATAGCACAACAGTTTTATAACCCATGGCCCTTGAACACCACATACAGTGGTATGAAAAAAATGTGGGCACCCCTGATTTTTATGACTTTCCTTTGTAAATTATAATGATCTATTCAATTGAAATTTCTGGTCAAAACAACCTATAGTATGATTTACAAGAGAAAATCATTTGCCAGTGGTGCTCTGTTGCTGCTGTAGCCTGAAAACTTTTCTGCTGTTTGTTTGTTTGTGTTTACTTTGTGCATGAGTATGTGAGGGATGTGAGGTGGGTACACTGAGAGGTGAGATGCCAAACATTTGCATAGCAAAGGTAGCACGCAGCTTCGATGGTGGCACATCTGGCACTGTAATGTGGGGATACAGCAGAGACAGGGCTGCAAATCTATTTGCTTATGGGAGTTTTACAATTATTCTTTTTCTATGAATAGGCTTGACCCAAAAAGTTGATTTATTAATAAAATATTTGTTTTAATATTTAATATAAGAGAATGCAAATCCAATGGTGAATACAGAAAATCAGAGTAATTGAATACTCACTGGGAGGAAGAGGCGCTGGGAGGCACAGGGCTTAAAGAGCTTCTTCCACTCTGCAGCGTTCTCACTGGGAAAACTAATGGAGTACAGGGAGTAGTTGAACCTGGTTTGAACAAAGTCAGGCCACGACTCCAGCTGAAAAGACATGTTATATTAATAGCTGCAGAATTAAGATTTAAAGGTTATTCTTATGAATCATGATCAAAACTCCACTCACAGCCTCCATGAAGCTGGCGTGCAGCTGGTCCTCTGCAAAGATGTGCACACACAGCTGTTTGATGCTGAACAGAACGGCTGATTTGACCATAGTCATGGTCTCCTCCAGGCGACTCCCACAGGCCACCACCACCAGGTGCATGGGCGGCTCCCCAGGGTCAGGCCGGCTCTGCTGTCGCATTATGTACCTGAGAGGAGAAGGATCATCATGAAGGGCAGGTATAAACAAGCAGCACAAAAACTGGTTCTCATTAAAAAATACCATCACATACCAGCTCACTGTGGACAATGTACACCTCCTACAGACCATGGTTTATAAAAGTGTCTTATATTTGCTTTTGTTAAAAATGTGCATAGGTCTATTTATAGAGGTTTTAGATATTAACATGTGATCTAACATCTGACAGATAACCACAAAGTTGTATTAATGCACATGCAGTGACATTAAGTAAATTGAATTGGTAATTATGGTCATAGCTCATTCTTAACTTTACATCGCAATTCTAACAGCCCAGTTCTTCACAGGGAAGAATTTATATGAACATTTCACAACTTGCAGGGTCACATTTCAGGTTTACTGTCACTGAAATGCCAAAAACTCACTGCAACTTCATAAAACTGTCCAATCCAATCCAAGTTAAAATAAGTAAACAAAAATAAAACAACAATTGATTTGAAACATAATAATAAAGGTTAATATCTACATTAAAAAAAAAAACATTTGATATATGTATTATTTATCAATGTTGTTGTAACTTCACAAAATGCATATTGCATTTTATTTAAGTTTTATTCACATGTCCTTTAAAGTAACTTGAAGAGTATTGTCTCATATCTGATTCCATAATAGGACATCACACTGATATCTAATGGAAGACACTGAAGAGCATGGTCACGTGACTCCTCCAACTTTAGACACAGAGCTTAGAGAAGAGCACAGTCCACATTCCGATGCAGCTGCAGTAAAGCTCTCCTGCACGTTTTAAACAAATGCACAGAAGAAAATGTCCAGACCTACACATCCCACAAAAGTAAAAGTAACACGTACCTATTGTACCAGTGCGTGTGGCCCCCGGTGTTGTCCGTGGCCCCTCGTCTGGCCGCGGGGTCCCGGGGAGGAGCGAGGACGCGCTTAGTCCCGGCCCCTCCGTGCAGAGAGCTCGAGTAGAAGAGCTTTGTGTAGAAGTAAAACCCCGAGAACACGGCGAACACCATGCACAGCAGCAGAGCCCGGAGGTAGCGCCGCATTGTGCACTTTAAAGGCTCTTCTCTGCGGCTGGAGCATGACAAGAGCTCCGTGAGCAGCCCTGCAGTCTGAGAGGGCGATAAAAGTGTGAAAGTGACGCGGACACGAGCCACTTCCGGCTGAGAGTGAGACAAAGTAAAAGGAGGAGGGAGCGTGGAGCAGCGTGGGCGCCCTCTGGTGGGCACTGACGGGTACTGCAACAATAAAAGGTTTTTCTCCATGAATTGTTCTTCTACTTGAGGGTTTTTCAGATGGTACTCAAAGTAATTTCAGTTCCAAACAAATCCTTTTAATTCCAGATAATTTAATATATTATGCAATTCATTAGGTAGTTTATACATATTAGACTTGAAGGGCCCGTGTAATAGGGTTTAGTGCAATAGATTTGTGCAATATGGTTTAGTCCTATAGATATTTGTGCAATAGGGTTTAGTGCAATATGGTTTAGTCCAATAGAGATTTGTGCAATAGGGTTTAGTGCAATATGGTTTAGTCCTATAGAGATTTGTGCAATAGGATTTAGTGGAATCAAGATTTGTGAAATAGGGTTTAGTGCAAAAGGGTTCATTGCAATGGGGTTAGTGCAATAGAAATCAGTGC
>JAADKR020000001.1:2609124-2627594 GCA_011763505.2 Lythrypnus dalli
AAAAAAAAAGTAATACCTGACCCCTATATTTTCCATGTGTTTTGGCAGTATGCCTTTACCTTGTATGTGAGATAGTACAGTCTCTGTGTGTATCCGTCCCACTGGACCCAGCAGAAGTCCTCCACGATCCTCTCTGCCGTTTTGGTCAGTCTCTCCGGATTCACCATCACCTGGGTTGAGCAAACACATTTAAATTCCGCTTTGCAGGTGCCTTGAATCTTTAATGCAAAGTCCTCGCAAGGATAAAAGGTGCTTTGTACTTTTAAAAGTTGAATGTGGGGGAATAAAAGCATTGTCTGGGCCTTGATGAATTACTTTGTAGTACCAATTGCTTTACCCACATAGAGTCTTGGGGTTGTACAAGTTTAAAGGAACCATACATCCTTACAAGTGTCTGAAGTCTCATCAGAAAGTAGTTAAACTCCGGTTAGCCCAAAGCATAAAGGAACTGGAATATTGACCAAGAAAAGAGGGAGGGGATGATTACATTCATTATAATGCATTAGCTTTATACAGCACTTTTTCCAGTCTCTTATTTATTTTTGCTATTTAACATCATGCATTGCCTGCAGCCTTGGGGCAGACTGAAGCACACATGGCTGCCCACCTATCCCTCACAACAATATCATTACATTCATATCAAGGTGAGTGAAGTGAGGTTGGCCAGCCCCATCCAACTGTGAAATGATTTTGCTGATGACTCATAATAATGCATAAGTCTTACATAGCACTCTCCAGATGTTCAATGTTGCCTTACAATTTAGTGCATTATTTATTCACTCCGTGCTCTGTGGTAGTAAGCTGCTATTATATACTGTAGTCTCGGCTTCTCTGACCACAGACTCCCAGGTATTTCCTCACGGTCACCTATGCAGATACTGTCCAACCCCATTATATTATGCCTAGTCTCTCCAGGACAACTTTCTTGCTGCTCATGATTATTGGCATTGCTTATGAATATCTCCAGCAGTCATCTTACTGTGGTATTGCCCCTCACACACTTATCTATTTCTCTTGGCGCAACAGAAGCCTATACATAAATCTTAAGCTACGTACTTATCACACTCTTGGCTCTCTTTTGATGCACCTCTTACTTAGGACTATTTAAAGTTTCTTCTGTGGAATCATAGTTAGTAAACTATGCTTCCATTAGTAACCAATACCACCAGAAAGTGTAGAGTTCGTTTCTCTGACAAGGCTATGGGAACTAAGGGTGCTGCAGCTTCTCCTGATGGATAGTTTGTGCATTGCAGGTAATGTTAATAAATAGGAAACAAGCTACAGAAAAGGTGTTTTTGTGAGCAGTCTTGTCTCTCAGCACCCCTTAAGCAAAATATGTTCCCACGGCACTGGTCTCTTCTCCTGAGTTGGAGATCCAGAGTCTCCTGCCTCTCTTTGCAACTCTGCAGTAGGACTTTTAAGAAGAACAATCAATTCTCCAACACATTCCTGCTTAGATTCAGAGATCTGACGAAAGGCATTCTCAAGTTGGTTTAAGTGCTTTTGGCTACATGACTCAATGGTGGGTTATGGGTAAATAAATACAAAACAATGTAGTCTTTAATATTTCACATTGTTAAAACACTGTTCAGTGCTGGTTTCATTACTTCTGTAAAAGTACAGATACTACTACCAGTAGTCTTTTTTTTTTTTTTTTTTTTTTTTTTACTTAAGCCAAAGGACTTAAGTGCCACCTACTGTTCTGCAGTGTGCATTGTAAGGGTTTTAAGTCAAAAGTCAAAATCATGGTGACATTTGCTTTTTTGGAGCCTTTAGTTACATAGATGGATAAAAACTTTACTTATATATTTATTGTATTGTATTAGACTTATCTCTCAATTGTAGTGGAGTAAAAAATAATGTGTTCTCCACAAAAACACAACCCAAGTAAAGTACAGAGGCTCAAAAACTATATGTATTGGCCATATGCCCGAATTTGTCTAGAAATGGAACATTTATTTGTCCTCATACAGTATGTTGTAAAATTCAGATATCTCATAAAACCATACAATGCATCTAATCATAAACCATTTGTATCAATTTCATAAACATACAGACTTTAATTTTAGCTTTTCTGTGAAAATGACCCTAAAAACTGACCCTGCAAGTTGTGAAATGTGCTCATGAAGTCATCCTTATGAAAAATTGGGATGTTACAAAAATAAAAATGACTTACGACCACAACTCACAATTTAATTCACTCACTCCCTCTTTCATTGTTTGTATTAAAACAAAATCTGGTACAGTATATTGGCTTTAAGTGCATTATAGTACATTTACTTAATCTCTGACCACCTCTCATTAATTTACACTGTCGGCCTTTGTGCATAAAGTTTCAGTCTATACTTCAGTTCTGCATAAGTAATAAAGAGTCTGGACAGTGCTTTATTAGAGCACAGCAGACAGCAGACATTCTGGTGGAGGGACAGAAGGGCAGCTAATTGGTCCAAAATGTGACTGGGTTTGTGCCATGTGAGTTTATACAACACAATACCACACGAGACTATAAAACCATCTGAGTGGGGAACCAGGGCACATTAAAGACTCACTGCAGGACATTGTTTCTCCTGCATACTTTTAATGGATACAGGGCAGCTCCAGGTTTGGCCAAGTGAAATGTAAGACGTTTTAAGATCTTTTTAATGCCCTCATGGTGTAATTAAATGCTACACTGTCTAAAATGCTTTTTTTCCTCTTACTTTAGTGACAATGTAAATAAATACCCTAACCCTTTTTAAATGATGCTTCCCTGGAATAAGACAGACGAGTAATATTTATCAATTGAATATTGGATTTCTGCAGTGACACATTCTGCAGCTATAAATCCATGCTCTCAGGTTTAGGTTGGTGTGATTTATTCAGGTGTGATTTCACAAAACGCCGGCCCACTGGTGATGTTTATGGACTCACCACTCTGTAACCCTCCTGCCGGCTCAGCAACACGTGGTACAGGTCCACATCTACAACACAGACATCTTATTATACACTTACTTATATGTGTTCACTTGAGCAACCATTCAGAAAACCAATGCTTAAAGATTAATGGTAAAAAAAAGCATAACGTTCTAATGACTTTTTTTTGTATCTAGCCTTGGTGACAGCTTCAATCACAATGTATATACCTTTAAGAGGTAACTAAAGCCATCTTTCACACTTAGAATTCACACTTCTCAAATTAAATGTAAACAGATTGAAACGTCACTCACAGAAACAAGGATGACAAGCAAGAGAAAAAGGCAACTGCTTAATTTGTATAAAAGCAGAATCAGAATCCGCTTTATTGCCATTGTTAGTGAGGAGTTCATAAACCAGGAATGTTTTGTATAAGGATAATAAGGATAAATGATAGAACATCTAAAAACTCTATATGACTATAAGGCATTCAATAAAATAGACTAATGATAAAAAAATATATACACTAAGATAAAAAGGTGGATATAAAAAAGGAAAAATAACATCTAACACAAAACAGCAGCATGAGGGTGTACAAATATGCATTAGCAGCAATGGGGCATAATGACAAAGTGCAAATATAGCAGTGTAGCACACTATTATCATGACAATGCTCATCCTTGATCAAATTCAAGCACTTCCGAGCAGATTTGAGTTCTGCTTTCAAGGTTTTTTTTTTTCAGGGCCGTGCAATTGGACAAACGCATGTATTTGGTTAAATCAATGTGTCAAATGTTCATCTCCTGTTACCAACTTTGAGGATTACATTTTGCAGCGAAAATCAAATAAAAATCTAAGGCCTTGTGCAAACCTAGAAAGCTTGGAAACATAAGGACTTACATCCGTCTTCAGTGAGCAGCAGCAGGTGGCTCTCCAGCACTGATCTCCTGTCAGCTTCTTCCTGATGGAGGAACTGTGCAGAGCCATAAAGGAACATAAGTTGGCGACATGCAAAAGGCAGGCAGATGGACGGACCGCAATCTAATTTTAATGTGGACTGTGTGTGTGTGTGTGTGTGTGTGTGTGTGCGTGTGTGCGTGTGTGTGCAGCATTAGCACTCTGTAACATGGATTTGTACATAATAAAGCCTGCCTAGGGATAAAGTAAAGCAAATGCAAGTGAAATGTTGTCAATGTAAGGATTTATGGTAAAGGATAAGTGGAAATACATGGTAATGTTATATAGTTTCAAGTGTATGGCAGCCAATGTACTCTCTAATGTTAAGCGTCTGAGCAGCATACACACAAAGCATTCACTATTCACAAGACTATTTTAAAATGCATATACTGTAAGCTTTCATGTATTCTGGTGCACTTTAAATGATAAAAGGAAATATGCTAGTCAAATGTTGATTTTTTATATATATATATATATATATATATATATATGTATTATATGAGGTTATAATTATTGCAACTATCTATTGATTTTTATTGATTATTTGAAACATTCCCTTTGCTGCAAATGAGTCCTTATATCACATTGATTGTCACAGATCTACCAAAATACATGTTATGCTCTCCATTTTGACATGGGTTATTACCAAATTAAGTAAAAAATATACAATTATTTTAAAAAATGTAAAATAAAACATAACCAGTAAATATCAGGAATGAACAGATCTGTTAAAAGGCACTTCTCAGGCAGGATTTGATTTTGATATTTTAAATTCTTCTATTCTCTGCCAGGAAACCAGCAGAATGGCTTTGAGGCTCAACATTCCCCTATTTTTCATGGCTTTGAATTTGGAAAAGGTTACGCGGAGCAGCCTAATTCGATATAGCTTGAGGCACACAATATTATTCTTATATTTTTCTTCACCACAGCTAATTGTATGCCTTTTTTAAACATGATCTACATGACATTTTGCATTCCTGACACTATTTTCTCCCTTTATCCAGGCTTACCACTACAACAAAGAGTAACACATTGATTTTTGTTACTAGACCAGCACAATAAAACTTTTATTTACCAATCCTCCCATCCTTAAAACAACAAGTGAACACAACAGGCACAAATCAAGAGTGAAGGAAATCTATTTGATGATGTCTTGAGGCCATTGCGCTTCACACTTGTATAATAAATTACGGATGACACTGTGATGGTCCAGGAAATGCACTGTCAGCTCGTGAATGCAGTAAAAGGAGTATAAACAAGGGCTACCTGCACTTTGACCCTGCAGTCCACTGCCTTCAGGACCTTTGTGTGGTTGATGGGGTGGATTTCTATCAGGAGCGTGAGGCACTTGGACACTGCAAACACAAGGACAATATATCGATAATGCAGTTCAGGGTTCAGGATTCAGTATTCTTTGTTTATTCCTGTGTTGTAATTGTGGCTCTGCTTTTTTGTATCAGGAGCATTGTAAGAAATTCATGAGAAAGAAATAAACTCTAAATAGTGGTCCTGGTCATTTTGGTGAAGTGGTCTGGAAAATGACCTCTCCAAATTAAATTGTTTGCCATTATTGAACTTTTTGGAGTGTATGTGATGTTTTTGATTTTTTTTGTACAGGCAACAGATGCTAGTCTCAGCCACAGCAATCGGATTCATTGTAATTCTTATATATATACATATATTAAAATATATCCTCACCTAATATATTTATGAATATGAGGGTATATGCATAGATACAGTATATATTCAGGTGAAGACTCAATCAGTCTGTGAGTGTAAAAAATTGCCATTAAAGCTTTGCATTTCAAATTTGAAAACAATATCTGTAAAAAATATCTGTTTTTTATGCAATTTTTTGTATGTAATTTGTAGGTGTTCTATATGCATTATGCATATATGTGCATATATATTTGTGCTTTACTATACACAATGTCTCAGCACTATAGCTGCTGTCTGGCAAAAGTTTTTTTTTTTTATAATCAGAAAGGTAAAGTTCTTTGCTTTCATTTAAGGTGCAAGGTTGATGGAAAAACATGCACACATGGCCCAAATGTCTTTGAAAGTTAGTCATGTATCACCAGTGAGAAGTAGGACTTTTAAGGGAATTTATTAATAAATGTTAAAAAACAGCCCATCTTAGACAGAGCAGCAGATAGTGTTTGAATATGACATGATGATATACTGATGCTTTATATAACATTGGGGAGTCACTCTGTAAAATTGTGCAGTTTGAAAGGAAATATATATGGTTGAGAATAAGACTGCAACAAAATACAAAACAGAAGTAAGTAACAGGAGGCTGAAAACCAACCCATTGCAATTATTAAAGAGGGCACACTTTTCAGATGCAACTACAATATCTGCAGTACCTGGTTTGAGCCCGCCGACTTCTGCAGTACTTTGCGCCAGACTGACAGCTGCATAAAGAAAAACATATGGATAATGCATGTACATATGCCGCCAATACAAGTGCATTAACAGTGCAGCTGCAATAATAGTTTCAGTTTTAATACATTTGTCCAGGTATAAATAATAATGGCAGCCTGTCACTGTTGGTCAATGGAGAAAAGGTGTCTTTAGACTGCATTAGGGAGCTCACCGAGAAGAGTTTCCTCCTTATTCAGGGAACAGCTGCTCACACACACCTGCTTGTCAAAGGAGTACAGGAGCTGAGGAGCACAAACAACATGAGGAGGAGGAGGGGAGAGGGGGTGTATTCACTGAAATATATAACATAATGAGCACTGCAGGTAAACATGTTATAAAAAAGACCTTGTTCTGTTTTGTTTGGGGGTCATATTTCCCGATTCTGGTGGTCCCCGTCGCCCCCTGAAAGAATGGAGAGAATGAATGGTATCATTAATCATTAAACTGATCAAACAAGGCAGACAAAATAGTGTTAAATATTTTTGACACTGAGGTGTGTGAAAACTGCTGTGCCAGACCTTTTCGCTACCTAATCCATATAATAGAATATAATCCAATAATTCAGTCACTCCACACTTGGTGATATAAAACCATGTTAGTAGCCACAGCTGCCCTGGCGTAGACTGACCAAAGTGAGGCTGCCAATCCGTGCCTCACTCACTCACACCCTTTTCACCAAATGAGGTGTTAAAACACAAAATGACTCTATCTTCTACATATTAGAGCCCATATGTTTCATTACATAAATTTAATTACATTACATTTTCATTTAATTTCAATGCAACATGACTCTCTGTGAAGCACTTTATGTGGCGTCCGTGTCTGTGACACACGATATATACATAAAGATCATCATCATCAACATTAGATGGGACAAAAGCCTGAACAGAGCTGAGAGAACTCAGCAAACTGTAGGAGTCAGAACATAAACCCATAGCATGCTGCCATCTGTGCTCCTTTGGTCATTGTACAGCGACTTTTGAAAGTTTTAATAGATCCACAATAGTTTTTCTAGCTCAAGTCAGCTATTCGCTTTTCCAATTTTATTTTAAGCTCTATAAAATTACACCACTTGGACTAAAGCAATAGGAGGCTGGTTGTGAGGGCTACACACTATCTGTGGATTTAACCTTTAAAGCCCACAACTAGATTGGCAACTCTGTCATTAAAGATGTATGACACACACAAGATGCAGGTCAGAAGGTTCCAAAACAGGTCCTGAGATTTATACAACACAAAATAGGCTTACGTCAAGCAGAAAATCAAGAGAAATATATGTAAGAAAGTGCTAACTGAAAACATCACCACTATGAGAAATGTATTATAATGGTGTAACGTGTGCAATAGGGTGTAAAACTAAAGTACTTTTAGTTTGTACCTTCCAGGAGTAGAGGATTCCTCCATTACACTCGATATTGAGAAGACGAGTGTCCACCTCCCCAGAGTATTCTGCAGAAGGACAGGGAAAAAGTCAGCATGGACCCAAAGGAATATATTCTGCTGTTAGAGAGTGATAAATAAATACATTTTTCCACAAATACTGTATTTACGAATGACCATTTATGGAGGAAAAAGGGTCATTCCACCACAAAGTTGTCTTTCGTGTCCCAAAGAAATTATCATATTAATTTTCATTCTCTATTTTAACACCAAATTAAAATGTAAGCAACTTCACTTTTATCATCTGAACATTTTGAAGCTTCAGCAAATACTTTCACATATTCATAATACCCATCAATATGCATCTGCACAGTGTTCTTTAAAAAAATCCTTGTGTCTTTTTGGAAGAAAATGAGCAAAAATGACAGATGCACCACAGCTTCAGGGACTATCTGCAAGAATCCCAAAGTCAAATCCCAAAGGCACTTCATTAAGACGTTTTTAAAAACCTTTTTTAAAAGAATAAATAATAAAGAGCTCACACCAACGCACCTTAAGGTTGCATTTTGGGAGTATAATTACAACAAGCAAGCAAAACTTGCAATATTAAATTCAAGGCTTATTAAATTAACCGAAGACCACTGTATGAATTGTTATCTTGGACCAGCTTCCACCAGAGTTTAAATTATTCACCTTTTAGCCAGGAATAGGCAAACTTACATTTCCACATTTTGACTAGGGTTAGTTTTTTTAACACCAGATGCAGGTGTTCACCAGACTATGTTTACCATGTACACAGCAAAAGCACATACACTGAAAAATAATATTAATAATGATAATTACACTTTATCATTTGACAGTCAACTTTATATAAGACATTAAAGGTCAATGCAAAAACAAAAATGTAATACCTCAGAAAGACTTTTTAACATTTATTAAGGGTTTCATTTGGATTTTTTTTTTTTAATATCAACTTTTAATACTTTTTAATACCCTGCAGATCCTGAATCCACAGAGGAAACATTGGCAAAGTTATTGCTGCACTAATTTGCAAATTGTCCACCTGATAATAATAACCTTTTGTGCTATAGTCCACTTAAAACTCTTACTTTGTTCTTTCTCTTTCTCCCAATTTGGCTTCAAAGGATCCTGGGATAGATGGTGTGACTTTTGCTCTTGAAGATTAACCCAGTAATTTAGAGCTGAAGCCTCAGATCTAATCTACAGCTCCTGCTCTCTAAGACTGGAACTCAGCAGGTCAGGAGAAGTTCCAACTAAATATCTTAAATTATATATAATCTTTTTACACTACAGTTCTGAATATGTGTTGCCCAAATTATTCTCTCATCAAACCAAACACTTGTACTCGTCATTCTTTCCAATTCTTGGGATACAATCTAAACCTGATCTCCCTTCCGAGCAGTTTCCTTGTGAAAAAGAATTTATCTTTTATTTATTAAAGAACAACAGCAAAACATTAAAGGTGCATTATGCAAACTTTTATGCAAAAAAAGAAGAAGCTGAAATTACTGCATAGTTGCCCTTGTAGAAAATCAATGGCTGTATGAGTGGTTATCATGGCTTCTTAACTTTATATCATAGTAGCCTCAATGCTAGAAATAAGAAATTCTAGAAAATAAACAAGAGGCCACTCTAATGGGAAGTGAAGGTGCCATGATAACCACCTATCCACCTGCTGGGTCATGATAAGGTAAAATACCCACTAGTATCAACTTGTTTTTGGTTCATTTGTTTAAAAAAAGTTGCATAAAGCACCTTTAAAGTATTGAAGTTGTCAAGAACAATGGCAGTTTTTGTGCCACTTTATTTCTTTGGGATGCAGAAGACACTTATTTAAAGTTCAGCTGAAAGTTTAGCAGTGAATAGGTGCAGTACACAGGATGGAAAGCAATCTCAGAGGAAGAAATAGGTGTCCATCCATTCCCAGTGGACACCTCCCTCACCTTTGACCCTGCAGACGGACGCCTCTTTCTGGTGGAGATCACAAACCACATCTCTGTGCAGGTCAAACTTTCGCGTTGACTTCAGCATAAGTATTCCCCTTTAAAGCACATGAAAACAAAATAAGTAAACTACATGTAAAAGTCCTCACAACTCTGCCATGGCTCGAGCTTGTATTCCCTCCAAAAACCTGCTGAATGCAGTGCAAAAGTCATGTGATCTGAGCGCTCTATAGCTGAAACTGCACACTTGTTCCTCATATCACAGCAAAAGTTACATTTAATGACATGCGGAAGTGTCACACGGTGTTTTGGCTCGCCCCGCCCTCTCAGCGACTTAAACGCGGAGTGATTGGCCGAGAGAAACGTCACGCAAATCTCTGGAATCTCGCACCGCCCCCTTAAATCTCTGCACATTCCGCTGTAATGTGTCACCTGTGCGATAAAACTCATAGCATTGACTAATACTGAAACTAGGCTTTAAAATGCAACATTGTTCTTGTTATGAAAAACAGAAATGTGCACCTTTACTCTTTCATAAGACTGCGACCACTGATATAGATAAAAGCAATTTCCTAATCAACACTGCCCCCATGTGGTGAAATGATGCATTGCAAGAATCGACCTTTTTGGACCCTACAACAGGGAAAAATTGGTAATGAGATTGAATAGTAAATTATTAATCCATCTCACAATATTTGGATGTTTTATTTATAAAAGATATTAGATATAGATATTTGACTGTGTCTTCTACCAAGTGTATTCCTCTTTATGCAACTGCAATTAAAATCGTATTTAAAATAGAAAAGAACGATGGCAACTCATCAGCTATTTGTTGTCTCATGAACATAAAACACACAGGTTAAATGGAAATGTTATCAAAAATGTATAATTTGCTGTACTTTCAAGTCAGGTATTTTCGACTATATGGTTAGTCTTCAGCACAATGTTGATGAACCTCAAAAATGTATTTTATTTATTTAATTTCAGAAATATTGTGAGTTGTTTTATTAATTTTGATTACTATTCAAATACAAAGAAATTATGAACATTACAAAGTAGGTTCAGTGTAAATATTTTCAGTTCTTCACATCACTACAGTGCACACATAATAAATAAGAAATAAAACAAACAAACACGGGGGGCTTAGTACAAATTATAAAAGCAAAAAGGGCAAACAAAATGAATATAATTATGGACAGGTTTTCAATAAAAGAGGCCAGTTTTGAAGCTTTCTAGTATTTATCATCAGGTTTCAACTCATTCCTCTAGTGAATACTTGAAAAAACGACATTTATGTATACAGTTCTAGCTAAATAAAATTGTTAATGCCAATATTATTGCGCTTATTACCAATAATACTTATTATCTGAAATTCTTCTCAAACAATCCATTGTTGATGGTTTTTCCCAAGGTTTTTTTCCTCGAAATTATTGAGGTTTTACTTCCGGCATCTGGAGGACGGCGGATGGTGGCACTCCATTGGCTGCCATTCGTCACATGGCTGATTTCGGACATGAGCCGAAAACCGAAGAGTGTCGCAGCCCAATCCGCGACTGGATCCGATCCGTAGTGACCAACCTAACCCATTATTTAACTCGCAGAAATCGTTTAATACATTATCTGTCGGTTGTAGACTTAATTCCGTATCAATTTAAGGTTGATGCAGTTAACAAAGCATGTTAGAGAGAGTATATTTTTAGAGCGATGCACGTAACCACCAATCGACATAAATACTGATCAGAAATTAAATAATTTTATGATTTATGTGCTCTGCTATGTTTGTTCAAAGATTCCCTCATTGATATTAGGAAAATCATTTTACTGTAGACTAGCATTATAAATTAAATAATTAAAAAAAAGATAGTTGGCGTGCGCTAGAGGATATCTGAGCATGCACAAATCAATTTTACGCGCGGATCAGCCCAACACGCGATTCGGGCTGTGACACCAGCGACGAAATTCTCCGGAGACCTGCGCGGATGACGCTCGTCCCCCCCGCCCCTCGCCCCTCCCGGTTTGTCCCATTGTCCTTCCCCCCTGCCCTCCCCTTCACGGCACACGGGCATCAGGGGCTGGAGAAGAGCGCACAGAGTAGTTCCCCACCGGCGGCTGCAGTTGCACGGACGCAAAAACACGACTGACAGCTGCGACTGACTCACAGCGAACGCAACCCGAAGGCGAAGATGGAGCGCGGAAACGGCGACTTTAACATCTTGCTAGCCACCGACTCATACAAGGTAAACCGCGTCCGCATCTGTTTGCCTGTAGGGGCGCCCACACGGGAGAATAATGGGTAAAAAATCGCGTTTTAAAGTCAAGGTGGCTTCATCATGTATCCTGAGGCCATCTCTATTGCTGTGGCCGAGGGGGGCGGCTCTCAGTGGGGCCTGAAGGGGAAAGGGGAAGAGGATGAGAGAGTATGTAGCTTTAGCACAAAACCCATTCAGAAAGCATCCATGTTTAGCTAATAGCATGCCGCAGCAGCAGTCCTCTCCGCCGGCTCTGCGTCCTGCTAGCTGCTAGCCTGTTAGCTCGCAGCAGTCACACACTGGACTTCATATATGTGTATATTAAACAGAGCTAATATTAGCCTCCTGCTAGTAAGTGTCCCCCTGCGCTGCACATGGATTACCATCCGCGCTAACCCAAACATTACATCTGCTTATTACGCATTACTTACTAGAAATCAAAACCGAAAGTAAAAAAAAAGTCCCATCCATATATGATAGAGCTATTGGTTATATGTGTTCAGTGCCTTGTCTGGAGTTGAAGCATCGGTTAAACGAGATATATTTGCATTACAAACAAAATAGATCTGTGGTGGGACAGAATGAAAGTGGCAGCTTGCATGAATGGTGGAGGATGCTGGAGACGATGCCTGGCCAGTGGCCATGATAGTCATGTGATCATGTATGAGGACGACATGAGTGAAATTAGGGTCATGCAGAGTAAAATATATGTCGATTGTCAGTCCTTGTTGTCATAGTTCAGGGTCACACTGATGCCCTATTGGATCATTTCTTGGCTGCATGTGCTGCTTTATTTGCAAAACAAAGTAATTGACCATACATGATGCAGGCAAAGCTACAGAAGCAGCTTGCACTGTAGCAAACTGCAGGTCATCCAGATCTGGCATAGGCTAAATGAATGAGGGAGGTGATATACATGTTGTCTGGCATGAATGTAGTGTGAGCATTGTTTGTAATGTGATCAGTTTTTTGTCATATTGGCACTACACTTGCGCAATTGGTTTAGTAAATGTATTGTGCAAATATTACGTTTTGAAATCTATTGTGTTACTGTAAGGGTACAGACATTTCCTTAAATACAACCCCAATTTCAATGAAGTTGGGATGTAAAATGTAAATGAAATCGAATACAATGATTTCCTTTTTATCCTAAATTAATTTGAATACAAACGTTTCAAAAAAGCTGGGACAGGGGTAGCAAAAGACTGGGAAAGTTGTCGAATGCTCAAAGAACAGCTGTTTGGAACAGGTTCATTGGAAACAGGTGAGTGTCATGACTGCGTACAAAAGGAGCATCTCCAAAAAGCTCAGCCGTTCACAAGCAAAGATGGAGCGAGAATCAACACTTTGTGAACAACTGCATGAAAAAATAATCCAACATTTTAAGAACAATGTTTCTCTATGTTCAGTTGCAAGGAATTTAGGGATTCCACCATCTACAGTCCATAATACAATCGGAACATTCAGAGAATCTGGAGAACTTTGTACATGTAAGCAGCAAAGCTGAAAACCAACATTGAAGACTGTGACCTTTGACCTTTCAGGCAGCACTGCATTAAAACCCGACTCTCCATGTGTAAAGGATCTTACTGCATGGGCTCAGGAACACTTCAGGAAACCATTGTCACCATCTACAAGTGCAAGTTAAACTCTACCATGCGGGTTTTGGAGCTCCATGCTACATCCAAGCAATGTCTTTTTCAGAGACGTCCTCCTTATTTCAGAAGACAATGACAAGCCACATTCTGCAAGTGTTACAACAGCATGACTTCATAGTAAAAGAGAGTTGCAGGCATCCATTTCAAAATGAGCAAATATTTGAACATTAAATGTATTGTCTTTATGGTGTATTCACTTGAATATAGGTTGAAGAGGATTTGTGAATCGTTGTATTGTGTTTTTATTTACATGCTGTTGCACTCTTGGATCATGCCACCTGTGTCCAATTTCCATTCCATTTAGTTTTTTGTTGTTGTCCAATGGCCTTGTTATATGGGTTTGGGCTTAACCGCATGACTGTGTAATAACTCCTGGTGTATGGGGCAGAGCTCTGGGCAAATGAAGGACTCTGGACCAGGACTTTGTTACTGGACATGACAAAAACAAGGGCATCTCGCTGCCTTTGTGCTGCAGCATGTTTGGACAGAAAGAGGAGCTCAAGTCATTGTGTGGAAACATGCAGCCGGACGGTTTGTTGTGGTGTGAGGAGACGGCACAGTAACAGGAGGGACAGGACTGGACTGGACTGCTGCTCACAGAAGACAGTACAACAGTACCAACAAATAACCTATACAAACAATTTGGGCTGCACGATATTGAAAAAACCTGTGATATGTGATACAGGGGTGCAATATCACAATAACGATATTGAGATATTTTCCTACGCTGTTTCACCTCGATATGTTCAATTCACTTTAAACACATATTAAAAGTAAATTTTCAGCAAATTGTGCCAAAACAAAGCACAAAAGACAAAATCAGGATGAAAACAAGGCACAAAAGACAACATCAGGACCAAAACAGGGCACACAAAACAAAATGAGGACCAAAACAAGGCCCAAAAAGCAAAATCAGGACCAAAACAAGGTACAAAAGACAAAATCAGGACCAAAACAAGGCACAGAAGACAAAATCAGGACCAAAAACAGTACATAAAAGACAAAATCAGGAGCAAAACAACTAATTTAGGAAAATTAGAACTAAAATTGACCTTTTGCACATTTAAAAGTTCCAAAAGTTTTGATCTATTTAGTGATTTTAACGATATGAATATTGCATCACCCAATATCGCGATACGATATTTTTTGCAATATATTGTGCAGCCCTACAAACCATACATTTTATGAATCATCTGGAAATCTGATGCCAGTAATTTCTTTCAGAGAAAAAGTCCCACTATGTTCAGGAAACGTGGGTTTGGTGTCAACCTGTTAATCTTAAGATCATCAGTGGCCTCATAAACTCAAACCTGCTTTCCCTGTTGCCTTCTGAGCCTGTCTTTTTCTATTTCCCAAGTTATTTATTTATACATTTGGCACAATTTCTACTTTGAAACACTACACAGAGGCATTTTTCTAGAAAAGGCTTCCACAGTTTTGCTTAGTCATGATGATTTCCATGTTTGCTCAATAAAACGTGCTGCCTGTGTGTTATGTATGTGTGGATGCATAAACTCACGTGGGGCCGAGCGTAGTGTCATGTTGTGGGTCTATTTTGGGTCTTTGAGAGCTCGAAGGAAAGGACACGTCAGGGTCAATGTACTGGAAAAGTTCATTGACATTTCTCTTCCCCTTCAACTCTCAGAGCGTCTTTCCAGTACATCTGCTTATTCTGCTTCCTTTTTCTAAACCAGTTTGGCATGATAAAGCACGGCCAATGGCAAACCAAATAATTGCACACATAAATAATCTCAAAAAAGACAAAGGTGTGGCCAGATCTTGGTGATAGGTCAGGAAAAGTGAGGAAATTTGGAATAAATGTTGCTTCTGAGATGATCTTGTGCTATTTTTATTTATTTTATACATTTGGGAAGCTATGTCTACTTATTAATTTGAAACAGAACATGATCTATGTACAGTATGACAGTATGCGGACCATAAATAAACCATACAGTAAAGACATTCATACATTAATTTATTTATTTATTCATTTTTGCAATTTCTGCAGTTAACAAAACTAATAATACTACTACTGATAATAAAAAAAATAAAATAAGAATAATGATTAAAATAAATAAATAAATAAGTACTATAAGATAAATAAACATTGAGAATATAATATCAACATTTATGTCACAAAAGATCCCGTGGGGGTGTTCAATATTCATCTTTACTCATTTTTTATATTCAGTTTTATATACTACATACTTACACATACATATGCACATAAATATACATAATATACACTTGCATATACATAGATGCACTGCAAACCTTTTAGTACCATTTTACATTTCATAACAATATGTTTGCTTCCTTAAAAAAATATATATACATGATATAATAAATTATTGCAAATTTTACGCATGTTTTAGATAGGATGATAAAGAAATGTGCACCTTTTTGTGGCATTAAAGTAAGTCCTAGAATCTGAGATGTATTTCTTGTACTAAAGTCAACTCTGAAGTGCCAGCCATATGCATAATCACATTAACTGCACCATTCAAAGACAATGGCTCTCCTTCATGTCTGGACTAAGTCTCCCCTCGGCCTTTTCCTTTCTGCTCTGACCTCATGAGGGACTTTACTGTTTCCACTAAACTCTGACTGTAATCACTGAGCTGCGACTGGGGAAATGCCTCACTCATTCTGCATTTAATGGACAGGGTTAGGCTGTCAGCAGCACCTCCTGAATTACAGACTGTGTCCTTCTTCCTCTGAGGGACAAGTCTGGACAAGTCTCATTGCCCTTCACTTTATTTAATGTTTATCTTTGTGTACCTTGGCATAATGAGTCATTGGAGTCATCTTATAGTCAGAGCAGTGGTTCTCAAGTTCTACCAGTGCCCCCTGACTCATGTGCTTTTTTTGACAAACCATCATCAACGAGCAACTCACCCCCAAATCAACTTTTTTGCTGATAAACTGTATAAACGGATTGAACGGATGATTAATAGCCTTTTCTACCTGTCCTACTCATTAGTTTGACATTTTAGTGAATAGTTGTTAAAAAAATACTTTGTGCTGAAAACCGCCTGTTTACCTTCATCTACAGGTGAAAAAGGGGTACTGCGTTTGAATTTCCATCCGTCCTTCTGATTGGTGTTTTATTTGACGTCAGTAGTTTTATTTGACGTCAGCATCCCGACCACAGGCCACGCCCCCGACCACTGTCAGGAATAAAAGCGGCTCAGTCTCGCACCAGCCCTCAGAGCGAGGACCTTTATATCAATGTTCAGGTTAGCGATCAATTAGCAGAGCATAGCACGCCAAAAGTTCCCCCCTTTTGAGCCCAATGGTCCTCGAGGCCACACCCCCTTTAAGCACAATTTTCAAATGTTTGTGAGGGGCGTAGCCAGAGTTTGGCAGGGGGTGCATTACTCTTAAATGTCATACCATTTACTAAGTCTCCTACTCATATAGTAATGGTAATAGATATTTAATGATATTTTACTCAGAAGGTTTGTAAGTGTGAGCGCCTTTTAACTGCATTTGTTTGTAGTAATCGCAGATAAAATTCCTCAAAGACTATTACCCTCTGAAAAGTGACCTGGCCTCGATGCTCTTATCAAAAGCCCAGTGCACGAAAGGGAATCTGAATTACAGCCTTTTGTGTTGCAACTGTGAGCTAACTATTGTTTCCTATTGACTTTTTCAACACAAGCTCAGGGATTTCATCATGTTCCTTTAGTTCTTGGTTTGTTCATGTTCTGTACTATACATTTATGGCTTTATATTACAGTATATTTAGTAGAGCTGGAACATATATGCATACCACAGCATTGATGTATTGTATCAGAAACTATGAACTGCATCACTTTGATAACCAAATCAGTCATGAGAGAATGAAGTGTGAAAATGAAATGAACAGTCTGAAATATATAACAAATATTAATCTGCTTTTAAATTGAATATATTGTCTTTGACTGTTAAATGGATTGTCTAATAATTAATTTAATAGTTTACTCATTCAAGTCCTTTTTTACGTGATTTTGCAAACCTTTTATCTGGAATTTAAAAGGTATTTCACAAGAATTTCTCAAATATGTCTTTTTTGTTTACGCATGTTTCTTGTGTTTCCACAGGTGACGCATTACAAGCAGTACCCTCCCAACACGAGTAAAGTATATTCCTACTTCGAGTGTCGTGAGAAGCGTACAGAACCGAGCAAGAACAGAAAAGTCAAGTATGAGAAGACGGTCTTCTACGGACTGCAGTATATTCTCCACAAATATCTAAAAGGCAAGTCACTTCTGCTGTGTCAAATACTGTGTGTGAGGGCTTATATGTACATGTAAATACTGCACTGTTCCTGTCAACATGTCAGTCTTGGCTTCAGTTTTATTATGTCATTATTTATTATGATTTCAATTCGACTGTGACAGCATTATACAGTGGCACAACAGTCCATTACAAGACAGTGAAAACAGTGCATTTGCTCTTTAATGGGGTTGAAATCATTTTTTGCAAAGCATCTTTCTATTACCCAGGAACGAAGCATTAAAAGTCACAAGTTTAGACTATGTTAAAGTGTCCTATCAGGCAAAATAGACCTTTTTGAGCCTTATTATGTCATAGTAGAGAGCTGTTTTGCATCAATTTTCAGTCATTTCTTATTTTTCACACTCATTTCTTCACCAAATTTGTTCTGATCCTTCATGGTCATGGTCAAAGTCTGCTGATACATTTATGATCCTTTATTTTTTCCCCTAAGTTTTATTTATGCACTTCCCTGGTCACTGAAGTGCACCCTCTGCTGACGCATTGTATAACTACACTTTTTATAATATCCTTAAACCAAAAGGGTATTTTCCAGACACATTATTTTGAATGATGAATGAATGAATGCTGTGTGAGTTTTAATTTATACTACAACAATACCATGGCTAAAGTGACTAATGTAGGCACCTAAAGCTTCAATAAAACCTTATATAGGGCCTTTA
>JAADKR020000001.1:2668223-2679963 GCA_011763505.2 Lythrypnus dalli
CTCTTTACACCTTCAAAGGATCTTCATTTAACTCAGGTACAAATACAGTAGATAATCTTATACAAGCAGCTGCGTCCAATGAAGCAATTAAAGTGTAATAGCGCGCACGGACAGCAGCAGCGGGACGCCTCTTGTGTTTCTGGTGAGTTAGCTCTGTTTTTCACTAATAAAGTGGACATTTATGACTTCTCAATAACTAACCCTTCCTGTCAGCAGTACTTAAATGTGTGTATATGTTTAAAAAGCTCAGTTGTTGTGTATTTTAGCCACCGGTCACAGGTGCGCTTGCCTCTGGACGCACGTTCTCCCTGTGCGTCAACCGCTGGCTACAGGCTAACGCTCACGTCCACAACAGGCTTTTGTTTTTATTGTATATTTATCATTATAAGTTCATATGCTGTGGTTATTTTTTCGGTTTAGGTGGTTATTTGTGCAGTATTTAGTCGCGCGTTGAGGAAAACCAGAGCCGTGCCAATAGCAGTGTAGCTGACTTCACCAAATCTTTGCTAACTTGTGCGCCTTTATGTCACTTTTACGCAGCTCAGAACTTCATCTTTGTGAGTTATTTTTCAACCTAAATCTCAGTCTGGGTCACTGTAACTTAGTGTCTTTACAACAGAGGCCTACAACTGTAACAACTACATCACTTTCCCCGTTATTTCTACACTTAATGCCTGATTTGAGTCAACATTTCTCTCTGTGTAATAAACCAGTCACACTTTCGGTATAATTTACCAAAGGACGTTTATTGTTCCATATACGTCATGATTTGTATGGATTGTACGGCTGTAGACTAATTCAGTAATTGTTTTGAGAGGCTGGAGCTGGATCTCATCCTCTTATCCATTGACGGCACGAGAGCGACTCGTTTCTAGCTCCGGATTGATCACCTCGTGTACTCATTGTTGCAGTACACTCACTGCACTCTCTGTGTTAATCAATAGCCAAATCTGTCAATAACATACATATTTAATGATAAAATGACTATGTCCAAAATGCTCCTTTAGTTGGACGTTTACAAATCACAGATTGGTTTGGCACGATCAGTTCTACAGTCTTGTGGCTGCTGTACATGATACTGTACGCTGTATATTACACTGTCCACTGTATACTGAAGTTTGTGAGTCCAGGCACTTGGTGTTCCTCTGTTTTGTCCCGTTATGCGTCGTGGACACTTGAGTGCCATGCCCCAAAGCCTGTGCGTATTGGGGGCCAATTCGTCACGAATGGCGCAGCTCTAAATGAATGGATGTGATGTTTTTTCACTTTAATGTGATCTATTGTCTCCCTTCTTCTCTTCCCGTGTGTTTTTGTGTTTGTACGCGGACTCTCGTGGCTGGAAGCAGGCGTAAAGCGCGCTCCTTTGCGCAGAGACTGGCTCAGTGCTGAGGGAATCCAGTGCGTGCACAAAGGCAGAGGAGAGGAGTGCGCGGAGTGGACCGAGGACGAGCCAGAGCCACTCTCTCCGGACGCGTGGCCACAATCGCACTGCTTCTGCCCCCAAGGACAAGATCCAACCATCCAGCAGACAAATACAAGGTAGGGCTTGGTCTCAGTGCGTTCTAGAGCGGCTGTGCGGCTTTGGAGCGAGAGAAACCTCCTTCGCTTTGGCTTAAGCGAGCGTGGTTGTTTTGCAGAAAATGGCGTCATCGCCCTCTTGTTTCAGCCTGGCCGCGATGGGGAAACGACTACTTTGAGAGACTTGTGTCGGTCTGTATGTGCTTTTCTGGCCTCAACAGTGAGATAATTCGGTACAGGGGCTTGTTGTGGGTTGTATTGGATGGTTAAAAGGACACATCGTCCGTAGGTTCTCTCGGCAGAAGGACGCGCAAAGATGGAAGGGTCACCGGTTCTGTGCGCCAAGCTGCTCCTTGGAAATAATGGCACGGATCCGCAAAACGCAGCGTTTTCCATCCATAATAACACCATCCACACGGACTCAAGGCTCATCCAAATGACCGAGGACAGTTTAATGTTGTCACTGGGCTTGTGATGGAGGGGTTTAGAGCTGTGCGCCACCTTCTGTTTCTATGCTTTTTATTCGGGTTAGGTCGTTTTTACGCCGTACTTTTCTGACATGGAGCAAACGTTTTCGAGGGGCCTCTCTTTATCGACATGAAAGGTGCATTTTCTACTTGGCTTTTATTTGATCAGGCTAAGCTGGCTCCTTTGTTGGTCAAAATACTGGCGTTTTTGGCTGACAATATAAGCGTGTAAAAGGAGATTTTCTTGGATAATGGAGCCAATGCAAATTGTGCCATGAGAACTATAAATGCCCGGCGCTCCAGCATGCCTGTCGCCAGATGAGGACAGCTTGGATAATATAGAGATGAAAAGTGTTTTTGGTGAACCACATAGTTTGCACAAAACTGGGGAAGTCCAGCGCTGCGCAATGGCTGTGCCTGCTTTGCGCAGAGCTCCGCGGCAGCTGCTGCAACTGCCGTGAGCGCGCCGCGCTCATATTCTGTGTATGTTGGCCAACCTTTTGTAAATAGTTTGAAACTGTTGGATAAAAGAGCACAATAGTGCTCATTGCCGCCTATTATGGCCTGTGAATGCAGCCCAGAGTCCCACTCGGGCTGTCCTGTCTTCTCCCCGTGCATGCGTCCTCGCTCTGGACACCACTCATCCACTCTCCTCCATGGCGAGGCCACTCCGCTTCTATAGCTCCTGCTGTGCCCAAAACTCCAAAGCTCGTCGTGCGTATACAGTGCCAAACTACAGTATGTCCAGATTAAATTCAAATGGCCAAAGCACGACATCACATCCCATCGTCCACTCCATGGGCATCTTGGTTAAGTTTATTGAGTTACGCAATCGCATCCCCTGTAGCGCGAGCGGCGCATGCACCTATACTCGTCCATCAGCCGAGTGAGAGCCTGTTTCTCGGTGGAAATGTAGTGGAGGAGAGGCGTCTCAGTGGCACTGGGGCTGAATTAAGGAGATCTGTCATTTGCGTCACAGCCCGCGGCCTCGCACGCCCATGGGGGGCGATGGAGCTGCAAATGGAGCCTGAGCGCACGCTGACGCTGCCCCAGCTCAAAGCCAAGAGACGCGGTTCCGGGCGGCAACAATCCCCGTGCGCTTCCCCGTCCACAGCTCCACGCACAACAACGAGACCAACGCTGCGTGTTTGGGAACCAGCTCTGCCCTCCGCGCAGAGGATGCGTAAGGGGACGCGTAACACTGGCTGATCCAAGTCCAGCTCCACAGGCTCCACAGGCTGCGCTCGGCAGCTCTGCTCCACTCCCCGCGTGGTGCTCCTGCATGTGGCTGTGGCTAATCGTGTGGACACATGTATTTTCATCGCATTTACGCGACTCCTTTGCTTTTTAGACCAGTTTGAAGAAACGAAAGCGGTGTTGTGCCACATCCACGGTGCGCCGCGCGTTTCTGGGTTGATCGTGAGCTGCTGGGCGTTTATCCCGGAACATTGTATATCTTGGTCTTGTGCGTTTGGGCGCTGCGCACGGTTCATCCACAAGAGCTCAGAGCTGTTTCAGGAGACAGAGGAGCTGTCAGTGCTCACTGTACTGTCACTGAAATCATTTGGTATAGTGAGTTTAATCTTCCCATTGTTTTGTCATGGATCTGAAGTGAAAATATCGTGTAAATAATTTCTTTGAGCTCTATTCTCAAATAAAACAAATCACAGATATTGTCTAATATTATCTTGTTGTCTTCACAACAACCTAACTGGGTCTAATTTAGCTTTGGCATTGAATCAATGCGTTGCAAACCTTATGTCAGGGCAAGATTTAATAATAAAAGAAAAAATATATACAGTATGTTGACTATAGTGTTATGGAAGGAGTAGCGGTTCTACTCCGAGCTGCTCCCGAATAACTGAGCTCCTCACCAGATCTCTATGGGTGCATCCAGCAACCCTGCGAAAGAATCTTTCAATAGATATTAGAGCTGTTCGATTTAATTATTATTATTTTTTAAATAAACCTGTATTCTTAAGGAAGCAGTTGTTACTAATGAGCTGCTTTTGTTATGCTTAACATTTTTGCTCAACATTAGCTTGCAATTTCACAGGCTTTCAGCCCATAGCTTGTTACAAGCTGCCCGAGCGGCATCAAAGGGTTGGTCAAGAGCAGAACATATCTTCCTGTAGGAATCATTAAAGTACACCTTATCTTTAAGTATTTCATCCATCCATCCATCCATCCATCTTCTTCCACTTAATCCGTTTCCAGTTTGCAGGGGCAACAGTCCAATCTGCCCATTACACAATGCACCAGCCCCTCATGGCCCCTCGCAGGTGTTGGGTCCACGGGAGAACGGCCCCTGGCGCCAATCCAGGTTACTGTGCTGGCCTTGTTGGTCCCATCACAGGGCTGGAAGGGGCTTCCATTCACACTTTCATTCATACATCAAGGAGGGTTAAGTGTCTTGCTCAAGGATGCAACAACAGTATGCACTTTTGGAACCGAGTTTGACCCGCCAACCCTTTGGTTACAGCTCCAACATATGTGCCACTGTTACCCCTAAGTATTCATTCTCCTACATCCAATCAATGTCTATCAGCACGTAGCTCCTCCTTGTCAGACCGCTCCCAGGTGACCCACCCCAGACCCACCACAAAGGTGGCCTCAGGTTGGAGCAACTCCTCTGAGCATGGATCAGTTTAGGCTGTGAAAACACCCACAAACTGCTCCAGCCCACTCCTATGCTAAGACGCCATATTGCCGAGTGCAATAAACAGCCAAGAAGAATATAAAGGCAGCTGCTAAGAGGCATGTGAACCAGTGAAGACGCAGTCTACTTTTAACCATGACCCTATTTCATTATTTTAATTTGCTCTGTTTAAAAGTGAAAGTAAGTGGTACAATTTTAACAGTGTGTCTTATTTCGCCAAACAATGTCATCCAAGTCAATGATTACACTAAATATTAGTTAGTTTGATTTTTAACAACAAACAATATGTCTTCTGCTCATTCAGTGCATATTTCATTAAACCGATGTAATCAAGGGTAACTATTAGAGCTGCACACTTGCTCATTTGTGGGCAGTAGTTTGTTATTTACATCATAGTAATTCAGGTCACACCTTTGTTCATTGATGCTTCCTCTTCAACCTGTGGTAAAGATTCAAGCATGTAACCATTACTTTTGTACTATCATGGTTTTACTGCTTACTTCAGGACAAACACATTACATACAGACATGTTTACTTTTTATCAGACTTGTGTATTGAGGCTGTACAAATCAGTGAATGTCTTCACTGTGACAGTGTGACATAATAATGTCTTACCTTAACCACAGCTGAATCGAAATTGCAGTTACTGGATGTAAATCAATCAATCTAAAAAATCAATCTACACAAATTGCAATTATTAGAGTAGTATAATATCCTCTGAATATGGAAAAATCACCAGTGTATATACAATAAATCACACGGCTTGAACCTCTGCAAATATTTTCATGTTATTTGTTTAGTATAGCACTTTGTATTTCAGACTTATGTCAGACTTTTTGATGCCGCTGGATGCTAAAAATAAACTCTGTGAATGGACCTTTTCTTCATTATTGGTATTTCCAATTCACACATGCGCAGTCCACACTTTCTAACAGGTTCAACCCTGAAGGTGGGACATGTTTGGTTTTCTTGGAGATCTGGCTCTGTCAAAATGCACACTTTTCATTGTGCAGCAGATACATTATAAGGCCTTTCTGCTTCTTTTAAGTTATTTTCAGAGTTCTGAGACTACTCTTATGGCTGATTGGAAACACTGCAAAGGACTGCTTTTTCTTTTCCGTTTCATGGGCGTTTTTCTCATGCTCCAGCTTTTCCACATTTTGATAATGTTTTCTTCAACTTTACAATACTTTTCAACTGAGGTTCCCCTGACCTGCAAATGTGTATTCAGTTGTGGCACATTTCAGCACTTTTTTCTGTTGTTGTCAGATTGTTATGTCATGTTTATTTATTCATTTCAAATGTAAATCACTTTGGAATTTTAGGAGTAATTATCAGAAAAAATAACTTATTTTTCCCCAGAATTGTGCAGCCGTTCACGATATTGACTTTGAGCGTATTATTGCCATCAGTTATCGACACGTACAGGTCCAAACATGTGGACGCTGTTTTCACGTAAACGTTGTTGACCTGTGTGAGACTGATGTGTGTAGTTTGAATGGACATTGTACTCGGCTTGTCCTGGGAAAGGTGCTGCAATAAGATTAGACACTCTGCTACACAGTTAGCTCAGCAGCTGTGGAGCAGTGAAAACTATTGTTTCATACAAAATAACATCTTCCATGGGACTGCAATGGTAACAACATTTAATAACCACAAATGAACTGATTGCACTATTTTTATTCTCTCAGAGGTTTAACCCATGTTCAGATAGAATGATACTGTAGTGGCTTAGATGTTACAATACATGATCTTATAACAAGGTTGACAGTTCGAACCCTGGCTCATACTTTCATGCTGTCATCGTGTCCTTTAGCAAGACACTCACCTTGACTTTGTGTGAATGTACGTGTGTGAGTGGTGCTGGTCAAACGAATCGTCCAATAACTGAGAGGTTGATGGTTCAAATCCCGACTCCCATTGATGCAGTTGTGTCTTGGGCAGGACACTTCACTCACAGCTTGTGTAAATGTAGCATGTAAGTGAGTAGTTGGTGATGGAGGGGCAGATCCTCACCTCACTCAGTCTCCCCCTAAGGCACCACCACTACATCATTTCATTTGTAATATTATTTAAGAGTCCCACTTTTAGTAGACAGCACAGGTTCTAGTCTCTCGCCCTTTTGACCTTCACACACCTTCATATTTCGATATGACCAAATATTTTTTTATTTTATTTATTATTTATCTGATTATTTTTCTAGTTGCATTTGACAGACAATTGCTGAAATAATAATGTATATTTATTTATAAAGCATTTGTATCAATTTCATGAACTTGCTGTGATGATGTGATTCTGAAAAGTGACCCTGCAAATTGTGAAACATTCATATAAACTCATCCCTGTGAAGAATTGTGATGTTAGAAATGTGTTAGGACAGGTTTTGGACTACAACTAACAATTTAATTTACTGGCTACCACTTTCATTTTTTGTCATGAAAGAAATAGGGCCTTTAAAATATTCATAACACATTTATGCATAAATATATAGTTTTTTTGACATTTATTTAATGAGTATAGTACTTGCCTTGAGTATCTGCCTTGAGTATCCTTGCAGTGGCAATCAAGCAAAAACATGTACAGTACGTAAAACTTTTTAACTTCTGGACATTGGACTTTAGAGGAAAAGGGGACCAAGAGAGAGAATCCAAAGAGGGGTTTTAAGGACAATGGGGTGTGAGTTGATGAGGTGTTTGTTGTGAACCGGTATTTCGCTCTGGAAACCCCTGATAAAGAATATGAGAAAATAAAAATAATATTGGAAGGGAAAAACAAAGTTAATTACAGATGAGTAGATGCAACTCATCATTTGCTGCATCTGTTTATGCTGTTGTTCTGGATGACAACAAAACAACAGAAAACCTTTTATCACACACTTGCAAGAAAAGAACTTAAAGGACCTAAACCTGCTTTTTGTAGCTCAAACTATGAAAGAGGGAGTGGGTAAATTTTAAGTTGGACGTGCTGCAAACTCATTCCTATTGTTTGTCAATGTTTGGTAAAAGATTGATGACATTTTTATGCGCAAACATGGCGTGTTGAGGAAAAAGTTCACCAATATGACTTTACTGACAATGAGATTAATCTAAAAACAAAAATGTTATTTTAGTATATGACATTGTATGTTATCTAGCAACAATAAAACACACACATTCACTGATAATTATTTGCTGACCCGTCCTACTTTCTGTGTATTTCTGATCAAATCAGACACTATGAACCTTTACAGTATCTACGTGAACAATGTTGTCTCCCCCTAGTGGGCTGATAGTGAAATTACAAAACAGTCGTGTCTCCAAGTCAAGTGCATCATAAGTTTAAATTATATTGCTTGTAGAATCCATTATTAATTCACTGATGGAGTATTGTTAGTTAGTGTTTGTATTCTATCAACTCTAATCATGCATAATGTTTATTAATTTGCCAAATATCTGCCTTGTGTCTGTATGAATTCTGCAAAAGCTGTGTCAGGGGAGAAGAGGCTTTGTATTTTCAACAAATGTGTACATGGTCAGGCTTGTTTTTCATGATTGGGATGATTTATTTTGAAAAAGATTTACCCTAGTTTTTTGCCACATCATACAGAAGTAATTGTATGCACAAAGGGATGACTCCTACCATGCGGGGAGTTGATTGTTCTTATGATCAAAAATTACTTGCCCAGAGTGTGTCACTGTCAGGAATGTGCAATCGTGATGTGTAATACTGTCCTCACATTCGACTGTTCGAATTATTTATTTCTCACCAGGACTGATCTATAGCATCATGGTGAGGTCCCATAAGTCTTCTGGGAGGAAGAGCTGTCCCTCTGCCCACCGCAGACAGGTACAGTAAAACAATGCCATCTGTCTCTCTCATTATGTGCTTGCATGTTCTCCTCAGAACTGCATCTGACCTGGTATGCAATGTTAAGTATTGTGTTTTTAGTGAAATTGTGATCAAATACTGTCAAAGTGCTTGTACTAGGAATGCCCTTGCAACCAAAGTTTTGGGCTAATACTCTTTTTTTTTTAAATATTTTGATATTGTTCTGTAATTTATGCATTTCTATTTTTATTCCTACACCTGTGTCTCCTGAACTGTGGTTTTGGTCCAAAGAAGGTCCGTAAGGAGTACCAAGAAGTAAAAAAACAAAGAGGATCATGATCAGTATATGAGGTTAAAGTATGATGTTACAATCAAACACATGAAATCCCTCTATTCTAGTCAACAATCCAAAGAAAGGCTTGTATTGTGCACTGTTCGAGATTAGTGTTGGACTGGGTTTGTGTGACAGCATCCTCACGGGCCACTTGTCCTGTGTCGATGTGCTGGACAGAGGAGTCATTTGTCCCTCCTCAAGGACAGCAAGGGGCACTTACTGATGTAAAAAAATAAAAATAAAACAAAATAAAGAGAAGCGCTGTCACAGAGAAGTCAAAACAGTCCAAATGTGTGCTCTGATCAGAAAAAGCAGACGTGATATTTTGTCCCAGTCTGAGTTTGGCAGAGACTCTCGTGCTGCAGGGCGACTACATTACAAGGTTAATGTGCCACTTTGTAAAAGCTCCACTCAATGAGACATCCACAAAGCAGTCAAAAAGATCTGAAATAGTGATAATCATACTGGAGCTCTGGTCTTCAACAGGTCTGATTTAGTCTAGCCAAATTAACACTTTATGAGAATCACAGCCCTAGGAGACTATAGGCATCATAAAATCATTAAAATCCAAAAAATCCTTAAGGCTCATGCTCTAGGTACTATAATCTCATTGTTGTGTCTAGCTCAACACTAATGCATTTGAACTTTAATGAATATGAATTTTATATATATTTCTGTTTTGATCCAGCAGAGTGTGGACCAACAGGACACGGACACAGAAGTACCCGAGCCCCCTCTGCCACCTGCACCACAGCCCAGAGTGAGCCTTAGGCCCCTGGACAAGGCTCAGCTCTGCAGCCCCCCTCCTCCCTCCGCCGGGCCACCGTCCGAAACATACGACCCGCAGGACTCTGCACTGGACGCCCACGACAAAGAGGACGGCAGCTCTCTGTCCAACAAGTGGAGGCCCATTCCCCCTCTGCTGCCTGAAAACAAGATGGAGACAGGAGAAGACTGGAGGACCAGGGACCAGAGCTGCCAGACCGACGAGCTATTTCACACTGCAGGTCACATTTACTATTCTGAGCTTTTTCTCTCCTTTACGAGGACGTGCAGTCCTGGCTTTGTCTCAGCGAGCTCCCATGGGCAATTTGGCAGGTGGAAGAAGCAATCAGAGAAACACATGGTCTGTCTGTACCAACACAAACATGATGGCTTGTCTGAGCATGAAGACATGACAAATAAACTAACAACAATCACACAGAAGAAGAGAAATAGTGCATTCTTCTGCCAAATCAACAGGTGAAACACTAAACTGTTGTTTATAAGTGAGCAGTGGTGGAAGAAGCAGTGATTTTGAAGTTTTTTTTCTTTTCATTTATATCACCAAATATATTGTTCTTGTGATATTTCACTTTCATATTTTAGAGTCATACCGCCCTGATGTCTATCTTAACATTGCACATTTTTTACAAGACATTTTTTGTTTCCTAAAAAATAATTTTGTGTGTGTGTGTGTGTTTGGAATGTTTGAGCCTTATTCCTTCAAATATTTTTCACACCACCGTCTAACCCAGTGGTTCTTAACTGGTGAGTCAGGATCCAAAAGTTGGTCAAGGGACCATTTTCAGTGAGATGCAGCCCTTTTGCAAAAACATATTGTTGCTAAGCCCCTTAGATCAATCCTTGAACCAGTGCATTTCTGTGAGAAATTACTGTACTTTACTTGATATTAAAACTGCTGAATGTCTTTAATGCAAAAACAGTTTTTATTTGAGTTCTGGCTTGCCATGATATAATGGTCTTGAACTAAGAATCACTTCTACAAACTATAAAAGTTAAGCAAACTAAAATGACAAAAGTTTGCTAACTGGATTTAAAGACAGCAGTCATTTGTCTTTTCTGATTGGTTGCTCTTTGACCTGCCGGCAGAGGGAGCTGGGGGTGGAGCACTGCGCTGCTGGGATTATATTGTAGCATTGGGGGATGGGATTAGGAAAACCCATAATCTCTCCAGATCTCCGTCAATAGCACTAACACAGCTGTCATTCACAATTTTGGAACTGTGTGCATTTGGGTGTTTCGACAAACCAGTCTACGATCATATCACAAACCAATGTCAACAACAACAAATGTCGGTTTAAATAAATTATTACAATAGTTATAATTTTGTACTGAAAAGTCCACTAAAATGTTGTACTTGATAGATTCAACCGAAATTACCAACATTTGATTTTCCATCACCACATTATAACTCACACGTATTTATCTCACAAACTCATTGTTTTGCATGTTTTAATGATTTTTACAATCCGTTCAAAGGGAGATAAGTTGAGCTTGATTAAGTGGTGCTCACTCAGTGACTGGTGGTTAATCCTAAAGCGAGGTTTCCAATCCACCCCTCCAACAATTCACTCTCTCTTCTCAGTCACACGTAGGCAAGTCGGGAGATGTGTGTTGCCCAATGACACAACAACATCTGCATTTGCCAGAGGAGACTGAACAGCCAACCTTCTGGTCAAGAGGCGAGCCGCTCTGCCATCTGAGCTGTCGCCCCTTTGTCCAATATGACCCACAACAATGGACAGGTCACTTCAATGTAGTGAATATATTACTTAGATACTATGATTTGACAAAGACTTTGTGACACAAGTAGACAGCCATTCTAAAGTCCCATTTAAATCCCAGCAGGTCACAGGGCACCATCAGTATAAGGATTAACTTAATTCAAAATGTTAATGTTTGTACATTTAGATATTCAACATAATACCATCAATAACTTAAATATTAATTCAATGTTGTTTTGTATTTATAAAAAATCATAGAAACATATTTTCAAAATCTTTTTTTTTCTTTATATATTTGATGTGCAACTTTTGGGGCCCCAGTGCAACAGCTCTAAGGACCCCCAGGCCCCAGACTAAAACAGATCAAAATTGTTGTTTGGAAGAAGATGGGAATATATAGAGTGGTCCCTCGTTGTGAAGTGTGATATGGCGAGGGAACACTATATAT
>JAADKR020000001.1:2998464-3009918 GCA_011763505.2 Lythrypnus dalli
TATAGACTAAGTGACTTAAGTGAATCGTTGCATCCTTACACAGCACTAGTTTCATCTGTAGAGTGGATCCATATGTTGAAAAGTTCCCATTGGCTCCATCAGTTACATACATAACTCATGCACTAAACAAACAAACTATTCCACAGGAGACAGAATTGTTTATTATTGTTACCATTAAGAAGAAAAATGTCCATCTGCACTTAAAGAAACCCACTGCCTTTGCCATGTCAGGAGTCAGGGACATTTTGGCTCCATGTCCAGCTCGCAGCTTGAGACCACAGAGAACAAAGGAACTGCACTGGACGGCAGGGAGAGTGAAAAATCCCAGTCATTAAGTTATATAATGAGTGAGAGGTGCAGGATTTGGCCCCACGTGGCTCCCTTACGACACCAGGACCCCGGCCGGACTGGAATGTGACGGAGATGCAGCCGTGTGCCGGAGGTGGAGGGGGTTGTGCAGCTGTGACTCGGGGACATCAGTGGGACATCAGCAGGGAGCAGTCAGGACGGGCCGCGGGGACACTTGTTGTTGACACTTGGTGCAGGTGCCCAGGTGGCGCTCTTGCCTCAGACCAAGGGCTTGAGTCCATTGCATGTTCTCCCAGTGCATCATTATGTTTCCTCTTCTACTTAAAACTAGTCAGAAGATTTATGGCTCTTTAGTGGAGCCGAATGTTTGGGATTGTTCATTTAAAAGAGGCGTTCAAAAGTCTGATTGTCTCATTGATTTTTACGGAGCCAGCCAGAAAACCCATATTGTCTGAGAACTACATTGCTCAGAGGAACACATTTTGATTAAAATGACTAATGCTTACGCCAAGATTCATTGTAACCTTTGAAGTGCATGACATGTAGAGAAAAGTTTGTAGAAAAAAAAGGAGAGTACAACTGCATTACTTACCAAGTGATGCTTCATGCAAAAACCTTTCACTTTTCTGCTCTGCTCATGTGTGGTTTTTTACTGTTTGTTCTGTATCATCTGTGCAAAATTGCATAGAAACAGAGATTCGGCTTTCAAAAATGAAATCCAGTTCGAACCATTCACTTCAAAAAGCCTTTCAAAAGAGCTCAATTGGTTTTGAACGTCACATCACTAATAAAAACATGTGCAATAGGCCAGGAGCGAGTGTTTGTGAATGTGAATGTGAAAGAACAGATGGACATCAGCCCCTGGTTCTTTCCAATCTGGCGTGGCATGTTTACATGCATGAGTCTCATGTGTGCTCACAAACATGCACTGCTCCAACCACATACACCTTTTGTTTTTTTGTTTTTTTAAGTCATACTGAAAATACCAATACTGGGGATTTAAACAATATTGCAAGGTTGATATGATTTCTGATTAATATTATTCTTTTTTCCACAAAATAACAAAGTGACGACAACAAATTTTAGCGCCCGTGCTAAGTGCTAATTCTCACGTGTCGTCCCTGGGCAGGCAGGAGTTGGAGAAATGTAAAGCCTGCTTGAAAAAGGCAGAAGAGCTAGTGATTAGAGATCCCTGGTTCACACATCTAAATATGCATTTCTACAATTCATGTGCTTTAAAGACGCAGAGATGTCTGTCATGTAACCCACTAACAGATTTTAAAGTATTTTTTAGTGCAGGTATTGTTCATAGTGTTATATGACTTTCCTCTCTCCAATCAAGCTCACATTTCCTCAGCTCTGAGATAAGAGTGAAGTGATGAAACTGTCAATACAGAAGCTGCTCCTTCAGCTCTCGGTTTGTTTCATTTATCATAATGAGGTCATGCAGATAAGGTCATGTGACAGCAACTTAATGACATCATCATGATCTCACATGGAAACACATTTAATGGGATTAAGAAGGAGTTCTGCTCTGTGTCATTCATACACACATTTGAATTTTGAATGAGAGAGTGATTGTGAGTGTGACAGCGGGACAGTGGATGGAAACTAGCCCATGACTAAACACAGAGAGGCCTGTTTACATGCATGAGTCTCATGTGTTCATTAACATGAATGGCTTAACCAAAACAACAACTAAAAAACATTTTAGTGACAGAGTTTTGACCTTGGCAGTGAGATGTAAGGAAGCTCACTGGAGTAAAAAAAACAGTTCACCCCATGGGCCTTTTGCTTCTAATACAACCTCTGCTAATGGAATAAATATTGCACTTAAAATAACATATAGAATGGCCAATAGCAATGACTGGGGCTGAATACTGATTTAAAGAAGTTACATTTAAGAAATACGCATACATTCCACCATTTTTTTTACCCCCAATATACTACTACTTGGGGGCCCTAGACCCTACTTTGGGAACCACTTCTATGTGGTATTTTGGTATGAACTGAACACATGTAATGCATACTTCATCACCTGTGTTATTTCTCTTGTCCTCATTCTCAACCCCTCTGTAAATCGCACTATATGAACACAGTTTGTGTGCTTCCTTACCTGACTGTTTCACAAACAGGGAATGTGCTGTGAACTAGCACCAGATCGAGTCAAAGACGTTATCTTGTTCAACGTGATTTGGTATTGACATTTGTATTGGACACGTGGATGTATAAAATTTTCTGCTCACCCAGCACTGACTTGACTGTATTGAACGAACCGATCAATAATGCATCAAATACTTCTGCGTCACCTTTGTCACTTTTATATTGCCTTTTCACAGCCTTACAGGCGTTCTGAGGCGATCTTAGCGGCTTATTGCAGTTATGATCCCGTTTATTGGAGCCTTGTGAATGAGAGTGTGTGTTGTTAGGATTTCAGACTAAACCAAAACGTCCCGTTCTGTTCTTGGTCTAATCCAACAGGACTCACATTTTTAGTAAAATAATATCAAATTATGATTGATATTCCAACTGAATTCATCCTTTCAAATCCATTTCCCTCAGTCTCTTGTGAGGTGGTCAGTTCAGTGGACACAGGCTGGACCTCTCTCCCTCCGAGTGCAGTAATTAGAGATTACCTAAGATCTAACTCTCACTGTTTTCTTACGTCAAAACGCTGTAAGTGTACAGTGGGCGGCTGCAGACTTGGCACAGTTCACTTGGCTCGAAGACTAGAATTTTCCTCCTGTAACTACTGTATTTCAGCACTGAGCGATTTATTGAATTACATACTAAACGGTCATGTCAGAGTTGCAATTAAGATGTTTTTTTAGGCAATACAATACTTAAGAAACAAAAGGTTTTTTCTACTATGACCACTACCTGGACGACTGAGAGTCTACACAAACGGTTAAGAAACAATAAAATATCCTCTTTCCAGGGGGTCTTGTTGTGTTTAAACCTGCTAATTTTGTACTTTATAAAAGTAGTTCAATAAAGTATACATAATTAACTTGTTTGTCTGTTTCCAGGAGGCGAGCTGCGCGTACGTCCTGATCGTCACAGCCATTTACTGGGTGTCAGAGGCCGTTCCTTTGGGTGCTGCTGCCCTGGTCCCTGCCTTCCTCTATCCACTGTTCGGGGTGCTCAAGTCCAGTGAGGTGAGTCAGAACAGTCAATACAGTGATCAGTGGCTTTCAGTACATTCTCATTACCATCAAAACTGATTCTGAGCCATAGAGTTTTTTATCTATGAACTAAAGTAATACATTCAACTCATCATAAAACACTGAAACATGGGAAGCATGGAGAACATTCTCAACAGGTGAGAGGGACCATAAAGCAGGTTGACAGAGCATTCTGAGCTCAGACGCAACCTGTGTGACGTTCCTGGTAATCACATGAGAACAAGCTGACCACTGCCTGGACCCACCATGAACTACTATGGCTAAAAGCATGATGGGAAATGAAGTGAGGTCAACACAGCTCAGTAATTTGAGCAGTGATCCTCAGACTTCTCTAATCTCGGGGGATCCCGAGGCGGCCAGAGACACAGACTCTCCAGCCTGTCCTGTAGATCTTCCCGAGGCCTCCTCCCAAGGGGACATGCCTGGAATACCTCCTGAAGGAGGCGACCAGTGGCATCCAGAGCAGATGCTCAAGCCACCTCTGCTGACTCCAGTATCATAACAGTGATAAAAGGAGAGTTTTTTGGAGGTGTTCTTGTGTCTCTTCCGACTTCGATCTATTGTCAAAATAGTACGACAGTAAAGTGTTTGTTCAGTGACACAATGCACAGGCCAAACCACAGCAGTAACAGTACACAGTGTACGTGTCATGGCTGCATGTACTGTACATGAGCCTAAACATTCAGTTTACTGTAAGCCCTGGCAGTCACGGGACTCACGACATGCAAGTCCTCGATGAACCCCAAGGACGGCTCAGTCCATTGTCCAGAGTCGTGCCAGGGGTGAACACACACACAGGGAAAGTCCAGTCCAGGGTGTGCGTGTGAGTTTAACAAGTCACTTTCTATATGTACCATAATGAGATTATAACATACAGCCTCTGTACAGTAAATCTGGGTTCAAACCTAGGGTATGTTATTCACTGACTCACAGCATCCTTCGAGCCTCACGTTTGTGTCAGCTCTCAGTCATCCAGGTCCTTTGAGAGCTGTATGTATGTGATGTATGTGTTTATGATTATGATTAGCCACAACATTACACTCCATCAATTTGTCAAACTGTGATTATTTGCCTTTCAATCTTTGTTATATAAAAATGAGGCGAGTTTCCCGTGACATAATCTTGGTGACAAACGGCGACAAAGCTGCAGTTAACACCAGTGTAAGCCTCTTTCTCCTTAAATATCTGCAACAAGATTTATGCAACGTTTGTTTTGCCCTAATATTGTTGGGCACAAATGAGCCTGTTAATGTTGCACTAGATTGTGACTGGGATATTGTTTTATTTTAATAGGTGGCTGCAGAGTACTGTAAAGACACTACTCTACTACTGATGGGAGTGATTTGTCTCGCAGCCTCCATCGAGAAGTGGAATCTGCACAAACGCATCGCTCTGAGGATGGTGATGGTGGCAGGGGCCAAGCCCGGCATGTAAGGAACATACTGGATTTGTATATATTCTACACGCAATAATGTGGACAACATTCGTAGTGTTGTGCTTAAATTGTATTATATGTGATCAAATTTCTAACGAAAAATGCATCACATGGTTCGTGGAGTTGGCTTTAGAAAATCTCTGCATTGAAAATTACTTAATCCAACAAGCATTATTGATATCTAATCCAGGGCATGAGTCTGGGCAAATATGCAGTTTACATCTCAGTGCCACATGATTTCTGTGTTTACAGAATACATTACATAGCATTATATTACATGGAAATGTCAAACAGATTGAGCCGTATAATAATGCACCAATTTGATGCTGGTATTGGATATCAGAACCGATCCTGTAAAAAATACAGGATCAAGTATTGATTCCAAAAATATCCGATACTGAACCAATGCCTGTTTTGGCCCTCACCATTTTACACCACACATATTTCCCCAACTTAATCTAAGTGAAAACTGACATGCCACACTCATTTTACAGCTCTTAACTAGGAGAATATGATATTAGTTCAGTTTTCAGCCTGTAGCCATAAAGCCTTCAGCATTAGTCAGTCTTGCCTTGTCTTGCCTTGCCTCGCGTCACCTCTCACGTCTCTGTCCCAGGCTGGTGCTGGGGTTCATGTGCTGCACGGTCTTCCTGTCCATGTGGCTCAGTAACACGTCGACCACCGCGATGGTGATGCCGATCGCGGAGGCCGTGCTGCAGCAGCTCATCTGCACCGGACTCGCCGACAGCATCGAGAACCCCGACAGCACCGAGGAGACGGAGGAGTCCCAGCCGGAGGACGGGGGTACGGCTGACCCATCTGCATTTACACACAAACCATGCCAGTATTCAGATTCTTTAAGTTTTCTGTATTTGTGTGAAATTTTAGCTGAGGCAGAATGAAAATGCAACTTTTATCTGTGGAAATTCCTGCATGCACTGTAACGACGCCAATGTTTTTCAGAAAGAGAACAAAGTCTGGACAAAAACCAACTGGAGCTGCTCTATCGAGACGACAGGTGCAATATCTCAAATACTCATCTTGTCCCGAACCATCATTGTACTTAACCTACTTAATGTGTTTTACAGGAATGACTGCACCAAACAGGAGCTTTCCACAGTCAATGAGGCATGTATTTTTTGTTTTGTTTTTGTCATATATGTGTGTTTTAATAGTAGTAGCTTTGTTAAAGTGTGATTATGATGTAATTTATCACAGGGAGGAGCAATGAATGGTTTAGGGCTGTGTCTAACATCAGACCTCAGAAGAAGCACCTATGGACATCTCCCCCAGGTCAATTTTCACTTTTAGTAGTAGTAGTAGTAGTAGTAGTAGAAGTAGTAATAGTTGAAGATAATTGATCGTACGGATGAGGAAACTCATTTGCAGTGAGTAAAAACATACAAAAGCAACATTCTCCACACAAATCCAGACATTGCCCAACATGAATAAACTAAATGGGTCCCAAAAGCAACAATCCAAACAAACTCCTGTCTGGATTCAGCAAGTTAAGATAATTAGAAAGAATTACATGTATAATAAACCCTCTAAAATGTAAATATTGACTACTTAATCGTCTGGTTCTATTTGTAGTGAGGGTTGGGCACCTGTGTCCTTGATTCAGTCCTATACTTGTGCTGTTTTTGAACCTCATAAGTTCAGGTCTATGGTAAATTCCATTCATTACCCGAGATATAAAAGGCTACAGTTAAAAATGTTGTGTATTAAAAAAAAACAATGGACTTTTTCAGTTCACTACACAGGACTAAAAGACGGCCATGTACACTCCCTGAACACACTATAAACAGCTGTTCCCCTCCCTCTCTGCAGGTGGCAGTAGAGATCCCGAACGTGAAGCGGGTGAAGATGAGGAGGGACTCTCAGTACCCGACGAAGAGGGACCACATGATCTGCAAGTGTCTGACCCTGAGCATCACGTACGCCGCCACCATCGGAGGCCTCATGACCATCACCGGCACCTCCACCAACCTCATCTTCGCCGAGCAGTTCAACACGTGAGTTCAGCCACAGCGTTAGAGAATAACCTCACTGGGATTTCTCAATAATACCTCTTTAAACCATATTATGAATCAAACACTTCTCTCAAAGTACAGCCCCAGTTCCAATGAAGTTTGGACGTTGTCTACAATGTAAATAGAAACAGAATACGATGATTTGCAAATCCTCTTCACCCTATATACAAATGAATACATTACAAAGACAAGATATTGAATTCTGAGTTCAAATTGTAAATAAAGAAATGTTTGCAGCGGATGTGGCACCGTGGCTGGTGCTAATCCTCAACGCTTGCCCCTGGTTGGGCCTTTTTCTACACAATTCCTGCTATGTCTTAGTCAAAATAGTCCTGAATTAAAACTAATGAGAGCCAGCCCACTTCCTCCTGTTGCTGCTTTAAGCCTCAAATCTGCTCCAAAGGTCGGGCTGTGACTGAGAATGTGCTTCTAGTGCTGTACAGACTGTTACATTCGACAACGACAAAGCCCTGACGCATTCAAAAGCACTGGGAAAAAATAAATCCTATTCTGATGAGTCAGATAGTACATTTGTTTTTACCAGCTGAATGTCTTGTCCAAGAACGAAAAGCATGTTCCATTTGGTCAATAGTTTTACCAAATTGGACTTAAAGTTCCCAAAGCTCGCTTTCTTTTCTGCCATTGACAATAAGTTACCCGGTTTAAAAAGAGGACAATGTAGCACCTTGTCCAGAGTCCAGGTGGGTTAGAGACGCATTCAGAGACTTTTCAAGCTTTCCTAATTAATATTCCACACCAATGAATAGACAGAGAACATTCAAAGAAAGTGAAGAAGTGATGGTTTGCATAGAGACCAATATTTTTTTTAATTAAATAAACCAAATAAACCGTAAATTTGAATAAAAAACAAAAGTCATGTTGCTCTGATTTTTTATATAATGTATACAACGGTATACTGTATGTATATGTGTGTGTGTGTGTGTGTGTGTGTGTGTGAAGGGCAATATCTAGTTGATTTATTTTTAAACTGAGAAGCTACCACCTTATTATATTGGTAATAAAAACCGAACTTCTTAAAATGTGAGTGAATCAAATTAAATTCTAAATTAGATATTTGTTTAATCCCCAAAACCATTTAGCTCTGGTTAAAAAAAATCTGAGGTGCTTCTTCAAATTGTCATCACAGTGACAGTTTCTCTTTGTTTTCCAGACGCTACCCTGATGCTAAAGTCATAAACTTTGGCACATGGTTCATCTTCTCCTTCCCCATTGCCATCATTATGCTGGTCCTCACCTGGCTCTGGCTGCACTTCCTCTTCCTCGGCTGCAAGTAAGTTTTCTTTTTTTCTGTGTCCTTGAGAGTGGGAGGAGCCGTTTGCTTCAGAACTGAAAGGTTGGCAGTCTGGATTGTGAACTGCCATTGCACTCTTTGAGCAAAGATGTTGTGCTCAAGTCCCAGAGCAGGACTCAGGTTCCAATAGGCAGAACTACCTCATGCAGTATTATGTAGATTATATTATATGGTCAGTTGTCCCCTTGAGGTGTATAATTACATCTAAAGCATGTCGTCAGTAATCCTTCTGTCTGCGGCGTGTAACATGAGCATCTTCTGAACTTTGTGGTTTCAGCCTGAACAGAGGCTGGCCTTAAGTCTGTGGTCTTTATGCTGCTATTAGTGTGTGGTCAAAGTAATGGTGTTTATTTTGTGTCCAGCTTCAGGGAGACATGTTCTCTGAGTAAGAAACGCAAGACCAGACGAGAGATGCTGTCCGAGCAGAGGATCCAGGAGGAGTACGCAAAACTGGGACCAATCAGGTCAGTTTTCATGATGTTTTAGATCGATAGCTACACAGATAGATACATACTTTATTGATCCCAAAGGAAATTATACAGAAGACCGTTTCTCCATCCATTCAAGTGCACATACAAAGTCAATATACGAGCTCTTTGGCCTCTATGTCCAACTATTAAAACAACTACTATCCAATAAAAGACCCGTCCATCCAGTCCTGTTTGTAACAAAGCTGCTAAATAATGTTTCAGAACTGTGGGGCTGTCCTACTTTGGACTGTTTCAAAAACAGTATGTAACAGTAAAAAAGTATGGGACACTGATGATTTGGGATTAACACAAACCACATCTTCAGGACCAAAGTTGGTGACTGGACTCCCACAAGATGTAAAAGTGGGCAGTGAGTGGTAAAAGTCCACTGGTGTTTAACTTTAGTCACCAGACCAACTATGCCACATTTTAAATGAATTATCAGACATCCAGGTGAATTCAGAATCAGCTGTTTGTATCAGGAAATGTCAAGTAATGTAATTTTTTCTTAAACTATCATGTTGATTCAAGTAGGAATTCTTAAAAGTTCAACAATACCTCTACAGATATGATATTGTATAATAATATGCTAGATACCGGTGAAGTTTGACTCTGCAGCAGTGTCCTCTGAAGGCTGCAGTAATAACTGTGTTTGTGCAGTTACCCGGAGGTGGTGACCGGAGTGTTCTTCGTCCTGATGACTCTGCTGTGGTTCACCAGAGAGCCAGGCTTCGTCCCCGGGTGGACTTCCCTGTTTGAGAAGTAAGAACGCAGGCAGTGCTTGTATAGTACACTAAAAAAGAGTGCAAACACTGTAAGTCTGAGTGTCTTGTTCCCTCAGAAAAGGCTACAGGACGGATGCCACTGTGTCTGTGCTGCTGGGGTTTCTGCTTTTCCTCATTCCTGCTAGAAGACCATTCTCGTCCTCCTGCAGCGCTGGATGTAAAGACATTGGTAAAGATTAGTATTATACCAAGTATCTGCCTACAGTGTAATCTACTGTACTTAATGGAAGAAAGCATCAAGTTGTACATAGTCTTGTCGGAGTAGTACGAGTGTATTTTAATTCAAATATATATTATAGCTAAAAAGCCTACATGTCATCCAATCAGTGTTCTCTTAAATCCTTAGAGTCCTCTGCTTTCTGTGCACAGACTCAGAGGAGGACTCTCTGACCCCCATGATCACCTGGAAGGACTTTCAGAGGCTGATGCCGTGGGAGATCGTGATCCTGGTGGGAGGAGGCTACGCTCTGGCAGCAGGCTGCAAGGTACTGTGTCCTTTAATGTGTATTCATATCAGGAGTCAGGATTTTTCCCTCCTCGAGAACATTGTAAACTTGATGAATGTGGAAACAATACTGTGCAAGCATTTGTGTCAACTTCTTCACGTTCGTTTTCTAGCATTCATGTGACATTAACTAAGGAAAGTGACCCTGCGCCTATAAATAACACTATAGCAATGTGTTAGAAAAGTTTTGAATGATTTTGGACCACAACCAGCAATTTAATTTACTTGCTCCCTCGTTCATTGCTTGTAAACAATAAATCAGGTATAGGTCCTTTAACTGCTTATACTGACTGTACATAGAAGTGGCATATATGGTAACTATTGAAATCACAATCTTTTCAGTTTAGACCTTAAGTCATCTGAAGTCAAACAAAGTTAGAAATCATGAAATTCTTAAGCGTGAACACACACACTACATTTCTCACTTGCACTTGTTGTATTTGAAGCGTGGCTCACGTGTGCTGCTTGCCCCAGGTCTCGGGTCTGTCCGTGTGGATCGGCCGGCAGCTGGAGCCCATGAGCGGCCTCCCTCCGTGGGCTGTGACCCTGCTGGCCTGTCTGCTCGTGTCCGCGGTCACAGAGTTCGCCTCCAACCCCGCCACGCTCACGGTCTTCCTGCCCATCCTCTGTGCTCTGGTGCGGACACGTGACCTCACTCCTACTTTCTTTATAAAACTGTGAATACATATATCGTAGTAAGAGTTGTTTCACCCATTTTGTGTCTATGAAGATTGCAGTGAAAAGAACACGCTTACACAATGATGTATTTTTTCACATATTTGATTTTTCTGTCATTGTATGCATGTATAGTTCAAACTGAAAAAGCAGTGCATTTTGTAATTTACATTCAAAAGACTCATAATTGATTTTGTATACAATATATAAGTCAATATTCATTTGAACTGAACAACACTGCCCCCTATCAACAAATACAAGTTCACTAGATGATTTAACTCATCGTATCAGCATTTTGAATCTATATGAAATGTCATTAATCTTGTATTTTGTGTCTGGCCCCTCAGTCGGAGACGCTGCAGATTAACCCTCTGCACACTCTGATCCCGGCCACCATGTGTGTGTCGTTCGGAGTCATGCTGCCGGTGGGGAACCCTCCCAACGCCATAGTCTTCAGTTACGGACACGTGCAGATCAGGGACATGGTAAGCAAAGCAGTTCAACTCATTTATATATATATATAGATATATTTATCCTGTGAAAAATAATTATTCTAGATTTACACATAGATTGTTGATTCAGAACAGCTGTGCTGTTTCACCGTGAGGGCCTTAAAAAGGTATTAAAAAGTGTAGTTGTATGTAATGCTTCTCCCTCCTCAGGTGAAGGCAGGGTTCGGGGTGAACCTGATCGGCGTGGCGGTCGTCATGCTGGCCATCACCACCTGGGGCGTCCCTCTGTTCAA
>JAADKR020000001.1:3251109-3265498 GCA_011763505.2 Lythrypnus dalli
GGCCCCACTTTGGGAACCATGTACTCATGTATTAGTTCTATCTAGGGGTAAACATTGCATAATAAATGTAAAGCTCTTACCAAAATTAAGGCAACAAGATGTACTTGTATTCCCCAATATAATACAAAAAGAAAATATATTATAATATCATAAATAATCATAAAACCTCTAACATTTACCCAGTTGATCTTTGCTTTTACAGACTGTAATTATTTATTGCTTTTATTGTTTCAGAACTTGGACCTTCTTTATTTGTGAAGTGAATATTAGGATGTTATTTTTATGCAGGCAGAGCGCTGGACACCTTGTTCTCAATGACAACACCGCGGGGTCCTTCGTTTAGCGCCACTTTAGATTCTTTGACATCCACGGTTTTAGCTCGGATTTTAACAGCGCCTTTTTAACTCCACAAAAGGGGGATTTACTAAAATTATTTATAAGAATTCCTCCTAGAAATTGCTTTAAGAAGACGGATAAGTTTACACTGCTGTCACAGTTGTTTTGTGGTGAGTTGTTGTTGATCGTTTCTTTTTCCATCAGCTTCTTTTGTATTTGTTGATTTGTCTTTCTAACATATAAAAGTGTTACAAAGTTGTGTTTCTCACTCTCACATTTAGCCTCGCACTTTAAGGCTGTTTAGTGGAAATTGCTTTTGGATTATGTGTCATCCATATATTTCTGCTTTATTTGCAGGTTTAATGACAACAAGTTATGGATGGTAAGTATTTAATCAAATTAAATCTGCAATGAAATTAAACATTTTACTTACATCGTTGTTAATAAACATCTTAAAATGTTCACTTAGACAAACCTGGAACTGCCTTGTACTTGTTTATGCATTTGTGATTGTTCCTCAGGTGAAGACGATTTGGACATTTTGACTGCTCTGTTGGAAGAGAGTGAAGGGTTCGAGCAGCAGCAGCAGCAGCAGCAGCAGCAGAAGAACCAGGAGGACATTTTGGACGGTCTGTTGGAGGAGAGTGAAGGGTTGGAGCAGCAGCAGAACCAGGAAGACTGTTTGGACGGTCTTTTTGACGAGGACACAGATGGAGAGCAGTATAAAGAAGGTCCAGAGGAGACAGAGGAGACGGAGAACCAGCTGTCAGAGCTGTTTGGAGATGTGGACGACATCAAAGAAGAAGAGAAAAACAAAGAAGAGGTTCAAGAGACTCTCGACAAGTCAAGGGAGGATTTACAAGGTTTGTCATAGACTGTCAAATATTATTAAGATGTGAATGTTTGCATGGTGTCTTATGCAGGTTTTATGCATGTATAAAACCTGTCCTGAACCTTTAGTTTAGACCTACAGCTGTTTATTTAAACTTACAAATGCATGTGGTTTTTGTGTAGGTTTCGCTGTTCATAGTTCAGTTCAGGATCTTTTCAAATTGTCACTGCTCCAGGACGTGTTTAAAATGTGCACTGTGGACCACATTTTGATTTTAAGACAAAAAACAGACAACTAATTCCAATTGCAACACTTCAGAAAATTGTAGTTGGATTTTTTTGTTTGTTTCCAGTGTTGTTGGTATGATGTTTTGTATATTTTTACTTCAGATGAGCTCAAGAAGATGCAGGAGCAAATGAAAAAATTACAGCAACAGCTTGAAATGAGCCAGAGCAATTCATCCTCCAAACCTCCGTCTCAGCAGAAACCCTCAAAGACAAACGTAAAGAAACCAGCTGCAACACAGAAGGCAAAAGCATCCGGAGGTAAAAAAAAAAAAACTGAGGAATAAATATAGGACTTTCTTGTGTCTGTGCTGCTGGTTTGAGAGATCTTGTTAAAAGTGATTTTGTTTTCTGACAGAGGCTTCATCCACTCCATCGAGGAAAGTCCAGGAATCCTCTGATTTCACTGAGCAGCTCAACAACGCAGACTCCTTCAAACGGAAGCCGAGAGTCGCTCACCAAACCAAAACATCACCAGGTAAAAATGAAATGAAATGTAATCTGTGATAATTTGTAAGTTTAATTTTAATAGTATTTATCATACATCTTGGTTTATATTTGCATTTTACATCATTTATAATAAAAGCTATACTTAAATTGGAAATAAAGAGGGTCCAACATTACTGCAAAATATATTTTCTTTGCCTGTAAACTACCGATAAGAGCACCAATAGAGTTGTAGTATTGATAAAAGGCAAAATCATTTCCCTCTGATATATCGTAAACATCTTTTAAAACATGGGTGTCTTTCTCCCTAAACTGTAACTGTTGTTAACTGTTATTTTAATGTATCTATGTGCATTTATTTTTCAGAGGAAAGAGGTCCATTGGTGGAGATAAAGTTGGGCAGTTCTTTTCAGCCTTTAAAGACTCCAGCCTCGAATCCACTGCGCTCCCCATCGTTCAACAGCAGACCTGGGCCTAGACCTGGACCTGGACTTGGGCCTGGACCTGGACCTTCTTCAGCATCAGGGGCCTCTGCTCTCCCTGCTCTGCCTAAAGATGTGGCTGTGGAGAAATACTCTGGGCTCAGGCTGAGGTGAGCCAAATAGCAGTTTCTACATTACCTCAGTTTCTATGGTTTTCATGTGCATTCAGCAGTTTCAAACCAAGAAGTAGGGACAACCCCAGGCTACAGATACTTAGATTTGTATTAGAGCACAGCTAACAATGTGAACAGCAGAAAAAGAGAGGAATATACTGTGACAAACGAAACTCGGGCACACGGCATTTCATTTTTGTCATAATTTTTTTTTTTTTTTAATTTGTAGAAAGCCACGTGTGTCCTCCAGTGACATGGACCGTAAAATGGCCGACCGGCGTCTGATCCGTTTGTCCCAGGTCCCAGAGCGTTTGATCCGGGACAAGCTGGAGGAGAGCGACTGGGTCACGTTTGCTGTGGTGGTCAGTAAAGCCACGCCCCAGAGCAGCAGCAGTGTGAGTGTTTCCCGTTACAAGCTACCTTTTTTACTTCAGCCACTACTTTCAATATCTGCTTGAGTGAATACATTTTACAAGTTATGCTACTCTAAGTTGAGTAAACATTTTTTTCTAATCTACTGCCTCCGTTTTGAACAAATGACCTCACTTTCCTAAATCCATTGTATTTTCTAAATCTCTGTAACTTTATGCCTTATTTCTCTGTGTTCAGGGGAAGACGTTCAGTATTTGGAAGCTGAGCGACCTTCACAACCTGGAGGTGTTTGTGTCTCTGCTGTTGTTCGGGGAAGTCCACAAAGAACACTGGAAGACGGAGCCAGGGACCGTGATCGGGCTCCTCAACCCCAACGCCATGAAGCAGAAGGACGGATACGACGGGGTAATGCCTGCACAAGCATGAGTGTAGTCTGTGGGTCAAGTGGGCGTGGTGTTGCTATAGTGATGCATGGGGGGTGGGCGGAGTTTTCAGAGGCGCTCACCTATTACTAAAATAGGAAGAGAGAGGAGGGCTGGGATTTGGCTTTTTTTTTTTGACTGTTCGTTTGCTTTTACCATCACTATTTAATTTTTGTTACAAGTGACTGCAGAAGTTCATTGAAAATGCAAAGATTCTGCTCTAAAACACATTCAGTTGCAGTTTCAGCTGAATAAATCCACAGTTTTTTGCTCAAATGTTGCCCGCTATGTTCAATTTATTATTATTATATTGAAATTTAGCCAAAAGCCTCATTCCTCTCTTTGATGGGCTGTTTGCGAATCTTAAAAGTGCAGGATGTCACCTTTTATGCCAAAAAAGCCAAAGCTTGATATCGGGGCATATTTGACCTTTCAGTGGTCCACAGGTTGTATGTGGTTATCATGGCCCCTTTACTTCGCATTGTTTTTTTCTCCATGATTATAAAGAGAAAACCTACTAGAAACCTGTACATTATTGAAGTTGTGTTTAGGAGTCACATCTGAATCCCTTGCCTTTTGTAGGTGAGTCTGACTGTGGATCACGCTCAGAAGGTGCTGCTGCTGGGAGAGGCTCAGGACTTTGGGACGTGTAAAGGAGTGAAGAAGAACGGGGATCCCTGCTCACAGATCGTCAATCTGGTACGCTCCAAACTCACCAGGATATTATTTTATTTCTTATCTATAGAGCCCTACATTGGAATCCATTTTTAATTACAAATATTGTATACAATTTGGAAACACGGTTTGTTCTTGTGTTCAGTTTGAGTGCCAGTTTTGCCAGTACCACGTCAAAGCCCAGTACAAGAAGATGAGCTCAAAGAGGGCGGAGCTTCAGTCCACGTTTTCAGGAAAGGCCCCGAACAAATTCAAAGGGAAAGGAGGGAATCTGAGGGAGAAACTGTGTAATGACGGTTTTTACTATGGAGGAGTGTCGTCTGCCGCCTGCGCCGCCTCACTGTGAGTTTTTATATATTTTTCATTTATCTATTCCAATACAGATATAAGCCATTTTAGTGAAGTATAGTATAAACGTTAGCCTACTGTATCTTTATTTTGACTCTCAGCAAGCAATAATTTGTCATTTCAGGGGAGCGTCCAAACCAAACAAACCTGGTCAGACAACACTGGACACACTTTTTGTGAAAGGAGCAGCTCTGCACGTGGCTCAGGCCAAAAGACTGGGTTGGTTTTCACTTGTTTTTTTCATAAACAAAGCAAAGCTCTGTCGTTTATTTTGTACAAGTTTTCCAGCTGCTCTGAAACTCTGACACCAACCCTTTGTTATTTCAGTCCTGAAGTCCGGGGATGTTGCCGGCTGCTCCACTGAATTCAAAAGCCTGATGTCGATGCAGACTCCTGGAGCTCTGCAGCTGAAGAAACACTTAACGCACAACAAAACAGGTACATCACTCTGTATGCCTATAAAACATTAAAACGAATCCTTAATTACATTAAATGTGATGAGTGCAAATAAAATACATCCAGAGTCATATGCAGCTAAAAAGAACTGATTTCAGCCTGAATTAGGAAGACTGTTCCAGATTTAAGCAGCGTAAAACTGAAAGACTGGCTCAGTGTGTTTAGTCCTGACTCTGGGACAAGCAGGAGACCACTCTTTGCGGCTCTCAGAAGCCGAGATAGTTCATAAATATTCTTTGTGTACGAGTGTCTCCCTGGTCTAACTCCAAAGAAGCCAGTACAGAGGCCTGAACACTGGACTAAGCACTGGACTAATGTGGTCATATTTTCTGGTTCTAGTCCTCATTGGACCAGCAGGTTTTTGGATGTACTGCCACTGTCTTGTTCTGTTTGTTTGTTCTGTGTAAATAGCCTTACCTTCTAATCTAATATTCTTCCACAGTTGTTAAAACTCCAGAGAGCGCCCCAGTGCTGTCCATCTCCGCCTCAGACCTTATAAAACAACAGAAACAGAGGCAGCGCGAGCTCCTCACAGCGCGCCGCCAACGGAACACGCTCCTGTCTCCAAAACCCGGCTCCGACGTCCCCAAGTCCACCCAGAGTCCTGCCACCCCCTCCACCTCCTCCACGTCCTCCAGGTCCTCCGCTCCCACCCTGGGACGAGGCTTCTCCGAGGGGGACGACATCCTGTTTTTTGACCAGAGCCCGCCCCCTGCTCCAGCGCAGACCTCCCCGAGTCTGTCTGCAGCTAAAATGGCCGCCCTGAGGAAACTGAAAGCCAAAGGGAGTGGCCTGGAGAAGGAGGACCCCAACGCCGTGAAGAGGAAACGAAGCAACGACGGTGAGATCAACGGCAGAGTGGAGAAGAACAGGGCATCTCCAAAAGGTAGCACAGTACTGCTTTAATAAAACAAAAATGCAAAAAACATATCAAAGCAGGGGAAAACAAGGTGATTTTTTTCTGTTTGTTTTAAAGGTGGATCAAGTAACGAGGAGGAGGAGCCAGAGCTGAAGAAGAGAAAAGCGCAGCAGGAGTACGTCCAATCAGAGGAGTTCCAGAAGATCCTCAACGCCAAATCCAAACACAACGCCGTGCTGCAGGCTGTATGCTTTCACTTACTTTTTAACGGGAATAATCCAATAGCTCTGTTTCTAAAGCCTTTATAAATGTATTAACATGATTATTGTACTTCAGGCGGAGTACCAGCTGCAGGAGAGGTACTTCGATGTTCTGGTGAAGAAGGAGCAGATGGAGGACAAAATGAAGGGGATTCGAGAAATGAAGTGTCGAGCTGTCACGTGTAGAAAGGTTTGTTCCATTTTATAAAATAAGTACTGTATAGTCACTGTTCTTTTCTTTTTCATAGTACATATAGTTAATGTATAGCTTTGTGTGCGTGAGATGAATAAGTATACCACCATTTAAACAGCCAGCATAACTATATATGTAGCTGTTGTGGTTTTAATATTCAAATCCTGATTAATTTCTCATATTGCTTCAATTCCCAGTGTAAATACACGTATTTCAAGCCGGCTGACCGCTGTGTGGGAGAGAACCACGACCTGAGGTGGCACGACGCACTGAAGCGCTTCTTCAAATGTCCCTGTGGTCAGAGGGCCATCGCTCTGGACAGACTGCCCCACCAACACTGCAGGTGAGACCCAGCTCTTCTGTTTTTTATATACCAGTTAGATATAATAATTAACTGGTACTCGATGGTCAATACACTTGATATAAAGTCAATGAATGAAACAATACACAACGAGACACAGGGATTTGTTGTTTGACGCTTTGTTATTTTGGCATATTGTGATTCATTGGTTTCCAAAGCTACACCTGTGCTATTTTCAGAAGCAGCTGAGGGCTTAACTTCTCTCTTGAAAAAAATATAAAGATAGTCAATACACATGAATCATGATGAAGTGAAAATCGCAATCTACTGTCGAAGAAAATCATGATACTATTTTTCAGCCCACCCCTGATATTGATCTATAATGGCGTATTCAAAGATTTCCTTGGCTTTTCTTCTTCTCCACTCACTGTCCACCCAAAACAAACCTCTGGGCCCAAAGTGAAATTTTCAATCTCATTGCTCATCTTTCAGTAACTGCGGCCTCTTCAAATGGGAGCGTGACGGGATGCTCAAGGTAAAACAATAACCATTCTGTCCATATTAATGCCATACACTGTCATTGTTAATTCAAGTCTAATCTGTTGCATTATTGTCCTCACTCAGGAGAAAACCGGTCCAAAGATCGCGGGAGAGCTGCTTCAGCCTCGAGGAGAAGAGCACGGAAAATTCCTCAACAGCATGAAATGAAGTATTTGATGAACTTTTACTGTACAAACTCAACACTGAAGCAAATGCTGATTTTAATGTGGATTTTTAAATACTTTTTAAGCTATTATGAGTTAATTATGGTTTTAAACCTCACATTACTTCCTGTGACTGTTTTTAGGGAGTGTATTGATTGCGAATATACTGGATGAACCAATTGGATTAAAGCAGTGTGAAAAAGCTCTCTGTGATATGTCTCTTTTTGTGCCGACAGACAGAAAGAAGACAACAAACCTTGCACTATGTTTATGATAACTAAGAACTATTACTAAAATGTGTTGGTGTTAGAGGCTACCTTTACAAAATTTGTGACAGGCATGACCATATTTTGGTAATGTTGAGGGTATTGAGCCTTGTGGATTGAGCTGTCTGTGTTATAGGATTATATAAACCAGAGGAACAGAATAAATATAAAAGCTCACTGCATTTTATATTTGTAGCATACACATCACTTAAATTGTGTTTATAGACAAAAAAATAAGTAATATTTCCATGTTTGGGTTGAAAATTTGATTTTTGCCTGAAAGATCTGTCTATATCTCACACGCATTGATCAGAACTGCTTTGCTTTATAAAAATGACTTGCATTTCTTTTCAAAAAGGTGCTCTTGGGTTATTTGAGGACAAATACTTCTCTAGAAAGCTCTTTTAAAAGGTGAAATGACACTGGCCAATGTGCCATGCCACTTTCACTTCATTTGTGATCATTATGTTTCTGTCTCTTGTCAGTCGCACACAAGCTTCACTTTTCAACTTTTTCCAGTTTTCAGGCTAAGTTTCCACCCTCGCTCTGATGGGTTTTACAGCTCACCTCAGTCCTTTTTTTCCTTCAAATATTCCAAATACCAAAGTGTGTCTGGAGAAAAGCAAAACAAACCTTGAGTTGTCATAGAGTAAAGGGATTTAATAAATGCATGGTGTTTACAAAAATGACAGCTATAAAATTTACAAGTAAAATACTGAAGTAAACAATAGAGGCATGCAAAACATATACAAAAATGTCTGGTTACATTTGCTCTTTACAAAACAAACAGGTGCTGGTTTAAACACCTGTATTCTCTCTGTGGAAGGAGACGTTGTTGTTCTCAGTGAAACCACTGAGATCTGGGGTAAAGGCCGTCGTACTGATATTCACGATACTGTTCATAAACCTCCCGAGTCCTCTCCTGTTGTTCTGTTGAGGAAAAGTCTGATTTACTTCACACATTTAAAGAATCGTGTCAACAAATCATCTGCCATTATCTCCATTTTGTTATATTCCGGATTGTTATATTCTGTGAGCGACTGAAGCCAGTGCAGAGACCTGAGCACTGGACTAATATGGTTGTATTTACTGATTCGAGTCTGAACTGTTAGATGTACTGCTGACAAACTGAGAAAAACTCATGGATTAGTCTCTCCAAGTTTGGTTTAAACACTGTACTTTTGATTCTGGCAGTGTTTTTAGACAGAAAAAAGCAGTGTATGTCCTTGTCTTAATGTGACTGTTAAAGTTCAGATCTAAGTCCATTATTTTTACTAGATTTCTAACTTGGTTTTATATTTTAGAACAGAGGTTTTCATAGCTCTATATAGAAGTGTTTACTTGTGTGGACAGCTTCTCACCGTCTCTGTCCTCTTCCAGATAGTTCTCGTGCTCGTCCCTCTGCTCCTCGTTGAACTCTCGTCTCCTCTCATTGTTGGAGATCTGCACTCTCTGCTCGGCTGCAAAAAACACATGGAAAAAAAGAAAAACATTGCTCTCGGAGACACTAAAAACGTCAACACGGCAATGAAAGATCTTCTAATGTAGTGTTTCAATTGGCCATGGCACATTGGCTTTTGCTTTTCTATTTACCTTTTAGAGTGGTCATAATATTCACTCAAATGAGAAGTAAAAAGTACACTACAGAGTAAATATTTGAGCACAAAAGAAAGAATTATTATGCCCTTTACATTTTGCTGCATTCTCACAAAGTAAATGAACTAAAACCCAGTGACACAGTGTCCTCCAGTGTGTCCTGTGCCTCCTGCCGTCTCTGAGCTTTGAGAACAAAAAGAGGGTCTTCACTCTTTTCTAAAAGCTGCTTCTGTAAAAGGAAACACCTGCTGGACTTTCCACTGTCTGCTCTGTTTACCCTCACTATTTTATTTCACAGAGCAGCCTTCTCCAAACTCACTCTGGATTAAACATTAAATCAAATACGTCTGTGATTTACTACTTTCTAAAAGGCCAGACACTTCTTTTAAGTGTGGGCAGTAAAATCTGAGCTTCCAAAGGGAAAAGCAACAGTTACTGAAGCATTTTGGGGCCGTACCATATGAGAATAACAGTCTTAAACATGTCAATGATGGGATTACCATATTTTGCGTTTGCACATTTTTATGTAACCATGCATTATTGATTTAGGCCAGGCATGCACAAAGTGTGGCCCGGGGGCCAAATGCGGCCCTCAGACCAGTTTTTTGGTGGCCCTCAGGCTTCTTGTTGAATTGGAACACCTTGCCAGAAATGGTACTTTTTACTGCAAGTTTTGTAATTCTACACAATTATAACCTCAAAACTGACTATCTTGAGAAAGAGCTGGCATTATTGTTCTAAAATCCCAGTCCAATGTCAAGCTTACAACAATAGGCTGGCAATACATTGTACAGCCCTATCTCTTATTCTTAAAAAATATATATATATATTGTCACCTATGCGCTCGGCGTAGGTTGAGCGACGGCTGCGGCGTTTGAAGAAGCTCGATGCGTCAGATCCGGCCATAAACACGTCCTGCTCCGTCCCTGGAGATCATGGGTCAGGGGTGAAAGGTCAAAGGTCACACAAGAAAGACATTAAGTACAAGCAAAGCAAGGGAAATATGAATGAGTGTGATGTAACCTGTTTGCTTTTCTGTTTTTGCGTCACCGTCCACCGCTGCACTCTCCACCTCCACAAGAGAAACTGACAAGAACGTTAGGTTAAATTCACACTCATAAGCCAGCCTGGGGTCGACTGCTTACGGCAGTCGACCCCAGGGCAGCTGTGACTACAACAGTCGTTTCCCACCATTGAGTATGGAGTGAATGTAGTAATAAAATAAAAATAATAAATAATGAAAATATTAATAATAATGAATTTTAATAATCATCATCATAACAAATCAAATAAAAAATAAAAAAAACAATAAATGTTGCTGCTTTAATTTATTTTGAAAATCATTTTGTTAATTTAATAGCATTGACATATTTGAGGGAGTAAAATTGACTTTGAGACTAGAGCCCATGGAGGTCCGGATTTGGACCCAGGTCCACCAATTGGGGACCCGTGGTCTACAGTGTAGCACTTTGAGAAACGTGTGACACAGAACAAACATAATGCATGTTTATTTTAATTTTTCCTAGGGAAATTTGGTAGATGCTGTGTCTCAAAAGTGTGACAAAATAGGAAAATGGCCTTTGAAGATACATTTTTATAAATCTATGGAGGAAAGAAAGAAAACATAACATTTGACTATTTCTTTGTTTCCCAGTAAAATGCACTTGTTAATAAAACAGGCTGTCACAAAACCTCCAAATTGATTAAAGTTGCAGTGCTTCTTCTTTATGTCCTGCTAAGATCAACCAATGATAAACAATGATAACTGACATTAACACTTTGCCATATCCACTAGAGCCATCAAAATTAATTAAAAGTAATACATGGAGTGCAAGAACAAAACAAATTCCAAAGCTTGTATTTTTGTGTAATGTCCAAAACTGTGCTGTCACACTGAGTTAAGGTATTTTTAATCACCTAAGTAGATAAACAAGATGAAACACTTACTTGACAGAATGATGAGGCTCATCAGTAAAGATCCTGCAAGGGCTTTAGTCCAAACCATCTTGAGGAACAGAAGATGAAAGTACAGTTATATATTGGAGGAGCTGGACCTTATCTGAAGTGAGACTCAGAGAGAGGTGTTTCCACAGGAGGGAGGAGACAGAGAGGGCTGGGAACACAATTATCCTGGGACTGGGAGAAAAATAAAGGGCTGCAGGACATGCTAGAAAGTCACAGAAGGCACTTAAAATAGTTGAAAATATGAAAGGTTTAATATAAAGTGTTTTATTTTTTAATATTTTGGTCACCACAGTGTTAGAATTTAATGTTTTCAATCATTTCTGAGCCTAAAAACACCAGGAATACTACTAATACTGATGCCAAATCGTAAAAAGAAAAAAATGCAGCTAAAAATGAAGCAAAACACATGCAGGACAGTGGCTTAGCGCTCTTTCTTTACAGTAAGAGGGTCTCAAGTTCAATTCCCGAACCACAGGGGTCACTTTCTGTGTGGACTTTACATGTTCTCCTCCAGACTGGGATTGATTCCTCCATTCCTGAGTTTAGTTTTGTCACTGTATATTCTTCTCTTTTCCTGCCGTTCACATTGTTAGCTGTGCTCTAATGCAAGGTTGGATTTGGGAGGTCTAAAAGCAGTACCAGTGTATGTTGACAGAGTACAGTCTGATACAGTAGTCCATTGTCTTCCTCTGTCTGTTTCTAATTGTGGGTTCAGCGTGGAATATGTCCCCAGGAGACACTTGACTTTAACTGGTCTCTTCCACACAGACTGGTCATACTTCTTGACAGCTGCTGCCCACCATTTTCTATTAGCAGTGCACAAATCCAGCTCCACATCCACATATTTTACTCTTTCTCACTCGCAGTTCAGCAGAAGAGGAAGGGACTTGAGTGAGAGACACACTTTATGTGGGTTACATAATGTATACCTTCTCAGGTATGTGCCCTGTAAAAAGTGGGAAAACATCTGCAAGCTTTATCCTTTTCTTCTTTAACTCATGCAGTATGGCAATGTTGAGATGCTATTGATTTTTTTTAAACCATTCCAATCAAAGGCATTTTTTAACCCAATTTTATTTTGGCCTTTCAGAAAATGTGTTTGGCTCCAAAATATTTAAACTCTCTGCCAAGTAAGGAAATGAATATTCTTACTTTAAACTAATGTACACATTCCTTTTTTCATAGTGTATATTCATGTTACCAAAAACAAAGACTTGTTTTGCAAAAAAATGTATTACTAGACACTTCCTATTTACTATACAATTATCAACATGAACAGCTTATATCAGAACTTAAATTACATACATATACATTTTAAGGCAACACATTGTTAGGATTAAGGCCCTATTACAACTTGCAAGTAATTTTTTTGCTTCATTCATTTCCCATTCATTCATAAATCTCTCTTTATCAACGTGCATTTAAACATTCTTACATCGATTTCTTATCTTTTCAACAACAGTATTTTCAGAGAGGCACTGGTTAATAAACAGTTAATACGAAGGTGCTCAGCTTATTGATAACCTATCCAGTCTCATTATGAGGTACATTATTGCTTTATATTTCCATTACCACAACAATTTCTTGCAAACATAATGATGTTCATATTTCCTTCCTTATTAAAAATACTTTCAAAAGGAAAAGTTGAATGCAATTACGTGAAATCCCTTAAAATCACTATATTTCAAGAGCACCTGGTTTTCCGTTATTGCAGAAGTGCTGTCAGTTGTCCAAAGATTTTTAATATTTGTAGATTGATCACAAAGAAATCCTGTCTCCTTGCAGCAGTCGTCCTCTGAAAGCCCAAGTGTCCTGTAAAATATACACAAAATACTTATAATATTATATTATAATATTTTTTTTAACTAAAAATCATGGAACAATCTTATTCCTCTTATAGACACAACCACAACTTTATCAAACTAAAAAGAATAAGTTAATTGATTGCAGACAAACTGATTGCATACTAATGTTTTGAATTGTAATATTGAAAAGTACTGTTGTAATAATCGATCAAGAGAAAAAAAAATTCCAAATCACTGCTTAACTTGCAAAATATATTTAATCTTCTAGAAAGCTTGGATCTCTTCAGTCTTTTGCCTGCAGCATCGGAACATTAATATGATGTCCCTAAAAGATTACACATACTTTGCAAGATAGGCATTGTGCAGGATTTTTTTTCTCTTGGATTAATTAAATTAGTTCTAAAAAGAGTGAGCTGACAGCATTTGCCTAAGGTTGATAATCATGCTTACTTGATGATTTTGTGGCTTTAAATATTTGCCACCATAGAATTACATACAAATTCCTATCATTATTATTACTATTATTGGCAATGATAATAATGTGTTTACATCCATTAAGTATGTTATTGGTAAGGATTTTGTTTGTCATGATAATCTCACTTTCTCTCTCTCTCTCTGTCTGTTTTGCATAGATGCACTGAGGTACAATTATATATCAAGAAATACAGCAGCTTATACACAGTAGTAGAGTTGAGTACCAAAAAGCAATTAATTTAAGTATTCTGTTATAGCTCTCTATTAATGCCATTAGTATCCCCACAGTTCTCATGAGACACTATCTTGTTCAGCTGAAAGATGAGCCTAGTGTTCATGTTTCAGATCATTTCCACTCAACATAGAGATACAAAGAACACTCAAACGCCACATAGAAATGCGGCACACAGACTTCTTGCTACGGGGCAGAAGACTAATCTCTTGCCACCATCTATGATCCATCTACAAGTTTTAGGATTCACAATAAACACCACTGTGTGCATGGGCTAATCTTCTAAGTATCCTTCAGGGAGAGGCAAATTTAGAACCTACAAGCTGAATGTCAACAAAGCATGTAGTCATTTATTTGTCAAGGAGCTGTTTGCCACTGACATGTAAATACTGAAATCCTGAAATGCTGTGTTTTTGTGTGACTCTGACCTGGAAGGTGATGTTGTCCAGGTTGTACTTCTTCAGTGCGAGCTCGTTCACTTCCTGCCCGATGTTTTCCTGCGTGGTTCCCTTCACGTCGATGTAGTAGCAGTCGGCAGCGGCGTAGTGGCAGGAGATGGCCTGGAGAGTGACGTTTACAGAAATAAATATGCAGCAAGTGGATAAAACGTTTGAATCAGCAATGTGCCTGTAGGGGGCAGTGTGGTGTAAAAAGCTGCTATATTTTGTCTCCAAATATCTTCAAAATTTATCACTGAACAATCCAAAAAAAGCAGAAGTTTCCGAAGTGTTTGAGTATGTTTGTTGATGGTATGATCCATATCTAAATGTTTAATATTGCTGTAATAGTGACAGTACTTCATTGCAAACCACTTTCTTTTGAATAGGTTTGAGTGGTGTGGTTTACAAATTTAAGGCGAGACACTGCAGGTGAATAGAGAAAAAAATATATAGAGATGTCTATTTCAAACTTTTGGTCAAGATTATGGACATTAATATGGGAAAAAATGTATTGCGTATTTTATGTT
>JAADKR020000001.1:3393692-3403818 GCA_011763505.2 Lythrypnus dalli
GCCCTGGTACAAAGGGGCTTTTTGTGCCCAGAGTCCTGTCTCCTGGCTGTTGCTCTGAGTCAGGAGGCTTTGTTTGCTCCAAGACGGGGAAACAGAACCTTGGCCATTTTAGGCGGGTGCTGTTTGGCGCCAAAGCCCTCGAACTGAATGAAGGTCCAGAAAGTGATTATTCAGCTTCCAGTGTTGTTGTAATGTGCATAGAAAGAACATATGTTGTGATGAATGAGGTGTAAAAGGAGCCGTTACAAGGTGGCAACATAAGAAGTGGTCACATTTGAGTAACAAAATATTGAAAGCTAAAAGGAATCTTGTGTACTCTAATGTTATATTAATGTCATGAAACCACAGTATGTAATGGCTTCCACTGGGGATGCACCGATCTGATACTGGTTTTGGAGATCGGAGTCAATACGGGAAAAAATATGTGATCCAGTATCGGTTCCAAATATCTGATACTGAACCGATACCTGTTTTGACTCTCACCATTTTAAAACCAAACTTTCACCAACCTAACCTAAGTGAATATGGGCATGCTGTACTTCACTTTTTCACTCACAGTGGCTACTTTTAAGAAAATTGTGTAGTATCGGCTCGTTCTGGGTATCGGTATATACCCCAAGTATTGATATCTGTATCTTATCTTCTGTTTCCTTGTGTTTCAGCCAAACATCGGCCGTCTGGGCGTCCCTCACGGTCCGTCTGGGGAGAAGGTGGCTGTGGTCGCCGTGGACGACTGTGACATCTCCATGGCGATCCGCTTCGGGAAACAGATCGGGAACTACACTTGTGCTGCTCAGGGAACGCAGACCGGACAAAAGAAGTATGCACGGCCTTTTTATTTAATAGTACTCACGTATTTCTTTTGGTTTTGGCTTAATTAGAAAATGCTAGGACCTCACATAATAATTTTGATCAAATCACTATATTGTGAAAATGTTGCTTAATTGTTTTGGATAGTTCTGCTTTAAACTTTAAGCCAATGTATATGTGTTACTGTTTCAACTGGTTTTAATTTCATTTGTTCACTTGTTCAGCTGTTTTTTAGACCTAACTTGATTCGAATCGAAACATTCTATATCGAAATATGAATAAATACTTTGTCTCAGACTTATTATCAACATGCTCAGACTTATTTAGCACAAAGAGGGCTGTTCCAAAAGGGACTTAATAAGGCAACACTCCTCTAAGAACGAGTTACACAGGTCACAGAGACCAGAGGAGTTTACTCTCACTGTGCTGCAGATATTGTACACACATGTATCTTTCATATTGTGTCCTTTAATGAAGCGTAAGTATTTTTAACTCCAGAAAAGGTTGTTGTTTAAATTATCAATATTTGCCAATTTGATGACATGAATCCAGTTCTGTCCACAAGCCGTGAGCCAAAGAGCAAATGCACTTAATTCCAGTGTTCACGGTTTACATTTCAGAGGATTCCTGTAAGTCGACGGTGTTTGATGTTAGATATTTAAGAGGCTCAGAGTGTAAGCAGCTTCTTGCACAAACCTTTACTGACCTCTTTTAGATTGTTATGATCAGCCATGTGACCGACTGGACTCAATATTCAGGGCTCGAATGTTTGCCTTATATGCGTTTTTGGATGAAAATGAAAGTGGTTTTATTATATCAACACTCTATCTCCTTTATTTGTGGAGAATTACAGTAAAAAGCTCTAATCATATTACGGTAATCTTCTCTCATATAAAAAGTTCATTAAAAAGTGACTGCATACTTTGATTCATTCTTCTGTCATGACTTTTACATTAACACTGTCCTGATGTGACCCTCAGATCCCTGGACCTGACTGGACCCCTGCTCCTGGGTGGCGTCCCGAATCTCCCAGAGGACTTCCCGGTCCAGAACAGAGACTTTGTCGGCTGCATGAGGAACCTCAGCATCGACAGCAAACCCATCGACATGGACGGCTACATCGCCAACAACGGCACCGCAGCAGGTCAGAAAATCAGCCATCATTGTTCAAATATCCCTTTATTTATATGTACTGTATATGTCCCCTTATTTACATGTATTATAGTCTATGTAGCCCTGTATAGCTTTTTTGCCTTTGTTGTAATGCTTTTCTGGATCCTTTATTTAACTAAACAAGTCAAGATTATAATTTCTCACACCATTGTTTTGTGCTAGAAGTATTTAAAACTGATCCAGATATTGTTCTTCAGGATGTCCAGCAAAGAAGAACTTCTGCTCCACTGATGTGTGTCAGAACGGAGGTGTCTGTCACAGTAAATGGGACACTTACAGCTGTGAATGTCCCACCGGCTACGGAGGCAAGAACTGTGAACAAGGTAACAACATGACAATTTTTATTTATTTCAGAATGTCTGCGTCAATTGTCCAATCAGAGCTTCATATCAGCACATTGGCTGGAAATATATGAAATTAAAGACTTTTTTTTCTACTGACTGTGGGGACAATCAATATTCACAATGGCATCATGATTTTCCAAATATCGCTTGGTTTGTTTATTAAAACCTCTAGTCCTGTGGTATTTCATTTTAAAAGCTTTAAAATATATACTGCAGAACAATAGATGAAGTCGGCCGCATTTTTTTGTGTTTTTGAAGCCGCAAAGTTATTTTTATATACCACCTATCTAAATGGATTAATACTTTATACCTCAATACTTTCACTGAATTAAACATTTTGAAGCAACATTTACTTTTATTAGAGTAATGTTTGACCAGTAGAATCTGTACTTTTACTCAAGCAATAAAACCAAGCACTTCGATCACTACTGCCTCGATCAGGATCTTAACCGGGTCTAAAAGGATCGGAAATAGATCAATAAACTAGACTAAACCAGGAAAAATGCACAACTTAAAAACTTTACTAATTAAACCTAACTAAAATGAATAAAGTGTACAATAGAAGGACCCACCCCTGGTGCACATACCACAGCTTGGGAAACAGTGTCCTGCATCTTCAAGGTGATGGTGTTGGGTTGATCAAATGAGTCCAAGCTCAGTCTGACTCAGAGTGAGTCACAAAGAGAAGTCACTGTTTCTGCTGCTCACACAATAACACTGCCTCAGGTGCTCAGTTCAGGGAATAAGACAGCATTAATCCCTATTTATCCAGATCAAATTTAAAAGGATTAGCCAAAGTGAAATATACTTTCCATGGTTGTTTGTGTAACTGGCAATCAGTCTTTGTGCTCCTGGAATATTTGTTGAGTAAAAAGTGCCTCCAGTCCAACCACAACAAGGCACGGCAGCCATTTTCTTTATAGAATAGTAATAACGATATAGTATAGACAAACAATATCATGGTCCCTGAAAGTGTAGTGTATGCATAGCAGAATACATATCTAATTTATTTGCACTTATTTGCACTACAGAATACCCAGCAATCCCTAGTAACCATTTTGTGTCATTGTAGTCCTGGTTCAGATCTGGTTTAGTCGTGTTTTAGTGCTAATTTAATCCTGCTTTAGTCCTGAGTTAGTCCTGATTTAGTCCTCATTTAATCATGATTTAGTCCTTTTTTAATCATGATTTAGTCCTTTTTTAATCATGATTTAGTCCTCATTTAATCCTGATTTAGTCCTTTTTTAATCATGATTTAGTCCTCATTTAATCCTGATTTAGTCCTGCATTGTGCCCTTTTAATCTGTTTTAGACCTGGCTTTATTCTGATTTAGTCCTGGTTTCCACTTGGTTTAGACCTTAGTTTAGGACTTCATCAGACTTAATACAATCTCTCTACAGCCAAAGAGCCACAGTTGCAGAGGTTTGTAGTCCAATATAAATCTAAGTTTAAAAACCTACATATTATCTTCATGCGGTTTTGCACAAACCACAGATGACAATACACACTGAAATAGTCCCCTCTTGTGATTTAGTGCCTGTGTGCCATGCCTTCATCATAAATTGAGCGGTTAAAGAGTTTGTCTGAAAGCTCAATGTGGAGCTAATAAATCTGTGAGAGGTTCCTCGTGTTTGCCAACAGCCTGATATTTACAGCCAGCTTTAGCAGTTTCAAGTTCCTGGTTTGCAGAGGAAGAGCTTTGATTTCCTGCTCTGGGGCAATGGTCCAAACAATGTGTGAAGGTGTGAATGTTCTCAGATGCCCCGTGGTGTGTGAGGTAGGACCAGGACCCTGCCAGGACCCAGATCCAGTGTCTGGGCCCGACCTGGGATCACAGCAGGTCTGCAGAGGACTTGGATCTGAGTCCCCTGTTGACAACTTTGGTCTGAGGCGTTAGCCATCAATGCTCTCTGCTGTTTTGAAGTTGCTAATAAAGCTGTAGTCGATTTGAAGCAAGAAAGTAACTGCATGTCCAAAGCAAGACTACACAGAACTTAAAATGGTCTTTTCAAAATGTCAAAACATAAATACTGTTCCATTTTATCATTAACATTTAACATTATACTATTTTAAATGTAAATTGCATGACAAACACACACACACACACACACAAACTTTCTTCTCAGTTTGTAAGTTAATCCTTTAAACAGGTTGTGACAGGATGGATTTCTCTGTTGCAGCAACTTTATTGACAAGGCAGTTTTTTTTTCTTTTCTGCAGACTATCATAAAAGGTTGATGTATCAATGTACACTCTTATATAAGGAATTAATGTTTCTCATTCACATATATTCTCAGTTTTACACTTTCAAATGTCTCAAATGTCTTCCATTTAAGATTTGTTGGCATCTAAAGCTCAGACAAAGTAACTCAAGTATTTCACCCACCTTTTGAACAAATACAATTTACATTGTGTGATAATTACAGCGTAGATAAACTTGAATTTTTGCACACTTCCGCTGAATTTCATGCCCCCAAGTCCTTAGTCTTGGTCATAGAATGTAAATTACATAGAAGGATATTCAAAGTGTAGGTCTGCAGTGTTGAAGGATGGACCCTAAAGGAGGTTAAGATGATAGGAATAAAACTGATGTATGAAAGAAATACTTTAGGTGTATGTTATCTCAGTTGGTATGATGTGTGTATAAAAGATAGGCCAAGTAGATCATTCTAAGTGTTCAGATTGTAATGCTTGTTTCTATTACTTGCTGCTATATGTTTTCGAATTCATGTCTTTGTTATATCTCTCTTCTCCAGTGATGCCGTCCCCTCAGTTCTTCGACGGCCAGGCTCTGGTGTCCTGGACCGAGCTGGACATCACTGTGGCCGTGCCCTGGTACGTGGGCCTCATGTTTCGGACCCGGCAGACCTCTGGGACCCTGCTCCAGACCAACGCCGGCCTGTCCTCCACCATCAGCCTCACGGTAACACCTCCTCTCCACTGACGTCTCTCTGTTGTGCACTTGTCTTTAATAAAGCCGTGCCAAATGCTTCAGCAGTGGCACACATGTAAAGAATGCTACCAGGCTTCCCACTGGAAACATCATACTCATGTAATAATATTTCAGTGGTATACAATAAGGGTGTGTATGTGTATATGTGTATACTCAAACAAGTGTCAATAAAGTGAGGCTATAGCAATGCACAGTAGAGAAACTAGGTCAAATTAGTGTTTTTACTGCCATTTTGCTAGGGTTTGCATTGATTTTTACTTTTTTTGCATTCAAATCAGATAGATAGCATACATTTCATCCAGTAATATTCAACATCATCATTGAATAATTGATGAATAAGAGGCAGAACGTGAGCTTTGTAGAACTGGTGTTTCTCTTCCTGAACTCAAAGACTCTCATACATGGCTCTTTATTGTTACAAAAATCCAATGAAACCCCGGCAGAGCCTTTGAGATCCCCAAAGGTCCCCAAACCCCACTTTGGGAACCACTGCTCTAGTATATAGAGTGGTTGTTGATCACACTGTTTTGAGGGTCAGTGACAAGAAGACTAAACAAAGTTATTTTGTAATATTTACTCTTCCTAGACTACTTATGTGTATTACAAGCAATATATTTACAGTTTTTTATATTCCAAGAATGTTTCCCAGACAGCCATAATGAGGTGCTAGTTCTGAAAGTGCTTACATCCTGCAGTATATAATAAATGCTGTGTATTTTAGGTGAGTGAGCAGCATGTGCGTCTGGAGGTCCTGCACAAACAGCAGCTTGTGGCGTCGCTGAGTTTTTTCCAAGTCCGAGTGAACGACGGAGAGTGGCACCATTTACTGATGGAGCTGAGCAGCGTCAAGGACGGAAAAGCCATCAAGTACATGGCCAAACTGACTCTGGACTACGGCATGTACAAGGTAAAACAGCTAATTATTTTTTACTATTTTACTACTTTTACTATTATATACAATCTAGTAGCACTTCAAGATTAATTAATAAAATACCAGGCAATAGACAGTATAGGCATGTTTTCAATTGTAGTTAAATTTGTATCAAACACCTCAAATGCATGAAGCTCTTATTTGTGGGTTTGCAGAAGTCAGTGACCATTGGAAATGACCTCCCTGGGCTGAAGCTGAAGACTCTTCATGTTGGAGGTTTACCTGGAGATGACAACCGCGTCAACAGTGGATTTAAGGGCTGCATACAGGTCTATACATGCTTTATACACAATTATCATGACTAAAACTAACTTTTGCACATATTTCACCTTATATCAATATATTGTCGATATATTGTCTTCAAGTGATTGTGTTATTAAGTTTATAATGTGAGTGTTTTTACGTCCAGGGTGTGCGTGTGGGCGATTCCCCGTCCAGTGTGTCCAACATGAACATGGCTCTGGGGCTGAAGATCCGAGTGGAGGAGGGCTGTGATGTGTCTGACCCATGTGACTCCAACATCTGCCCTGAAAACAGCCACTGCAGCGACGACTGGACGACCCACTCCTGCGTCTGTGACCCCGGTATGTTGTAAAAGTTGTACTAAGTAAATGTTGGAGAAAACTAGGATGGGTCATTCAGACTATGAATTTTGAGACTTTTGATTTAAAGTCATCAATTCAGTTTATAACCCTTGAGATGTCTTAACCTTGTTAGAAATTCACATTAAATATACACTTTTCTTTTGCAGGTTATTTCGGTAAAGACTGTGTGGACGCCTGTAAACTAAACCCATGTGAACACGTGTCCACCTGCGCCCGGAAGCCCAGCTCCTCCCACGGATACATCTGTGAATGTGAACAGAACTACTACGGCCAGTACTGCGAGCACATGTATGTACTTTTACTTCTATAAATCATATTGCATCATTATAGTCAGAAGTGGACAAGACTAAAATTGCTTTTCATTTCTTTGTTGTTTTTTGATCACATCTCCTTTAAATCTCCTTGTCCCATATTCAAAACAGTAGATATCCTGAATATAGCTCTGTATGGACTTGTTTTGTAAAGTAGAGTTGTCCTATTCTTATCTTATCTTTTTCTGTGATTATAGAGCAAAGAAGCCCTGTGCTGACGGCTGGTGGGGAAATCCCGAGTGTGGACCCTGTAACTGTGACACTGGCAAAGGATTTTATAAAGACTGTAATAAAACGACTGGAGAGTGTCGCTGCAAGGTAAAAACAAAAAACAAACAAACAAAAATGACTCAATCTACACTTAAATATTAAATTTTAGAGGGATCATATTGAGTTTAGACATTTTCCCAACCATTTTTATAGCTTTTTGTTTGATTATTTAGCTGAACATTAACAAAAGAAGATCTAATTTGAACATTTTCTGTAATATTTGAACAGAATAACATAAATCCAAATGCTTCCTGATTAGACCTAATGTATTTTTGTTGTAGGAGAACCACTATCGTCCCGAGGGAGAGGACACGTGTTACCCGTGCGATTGCTTCTTCCTGGGCTCAGAGTCTCGCACCTGTCACCCCCGGACGGGACAGTGTCCCTGTAAAGGAGGAGTCGTGGGACGCCAATGTAACCAGTGCGACAACCCCTTCGCCGAGGTCACCTCCACCGGCTGTGAAGGTCAGTGCTAAACAGGGACAGTAGTAACTAATATTTCAAACACTGTATCTGTGTGGTCGAAAAATGGAAAAACTTTCATAGTGTAAATGCTTGGTTTTTACTGTATATGAAAGCAGTAATTCCAGTAATGTGGATTATAGGTATTTGATGTACATTTAGGGCAGAAACTATTTGTATGGCTATATAGCTCCTCCTCCTTTTTACTGAACTGATTTAACTGGTTCTTTATTTGTCCTCCTAGACAGTAATATTTTTTGAATGGTACATCAATGGAGCCTCATCTCAAAAGTTGTATATTTTCTGGTTCACAAAGTATACTGTCCAAAGTGTCAAACGCACACAAACAGTGTCGCTCCCATCTGCTGGTGCTGCTCTGGGTCTGGCCCTGGTCTTTGTCCGGGGTCGGTCAACCAAAAGCTCCCAGTCTGGCCCAGTCTTCCCTGACTCTGGGACGTCCCACACACAATACAGTAGGAATGAATGGGACACAAAACCACGCAGTCCCCGTCCTGAACCCAACGTCACCGCAGAGGAGACACAGACGTGGACTGGGTTTAAATGGAGCCGAGACACTGATAAACCACGAGGAGCTGATTGAACAAATAAAATACAATTGAGATTATATCAAGCACAGCAAAAACAGAGGAATGAAGAGACAGCCTTTGATATTGAACAAAGAGCTTCTCTCAAAGTCTGTGAATCTACAAGCCTGCAGTGGTTTGTCTCTGCGGTCAATCAGCTTTTTTTCTGGCCAGGACCTCGTCTATTTTCATTGCAATGCCTGAGTCTCTTATGTCTTATTTAAAGAGATAGTCCCACCCTGGACACTGTTAACTGTCTCTGCATAACTGGGCTCAGCTTTGTGACAAAAATACAGAACAAACAGCGTCCTGCATTGATTCAAACCTGGACACGCCCCTTCAGTCTCCCCACTTTACAGTTCTGATTTCATTTGTCTATCTGAACATCATACTATCATGTTTAATGCCTCTTTTTTGATTTTTGACTTTTTTGATCCACTGAATTCCTGTGTTGTTCTCCTTAGTGGTGTATGCGGGCTGTCCTAAAGCATTCGATGCAGGAATCTGGTGGCCCAAAACAGAATTTGGACGTCCGGCCGCCATGAACTGCCCCAAAGGATCCATCGGTGAGTGCACTGTTATGACAACTGCAGCGTGTAAAGTCATTATAGACGGAGTGACCCACTTCAGATCGAAAATAGCAGCAGGTTATTTGCGTTTGGGTTAACAAGGGGTCAAAATCTATTAATAAAAAAAGAAAAAAATCATGGTTGGTGTGGTAATTTGTACAGTATGTTTTTTGGGTTTAGAAAAAACTATATAAAATATGCATATATGAGGAGGTTTCTACCGGGTCTACTACCTACTACCAAAATATCAAAAGTTTGAAGAAATAACAAAAGAGGCAAAGCAGGTAAGACCTTATTATTGAGAATTAAGGGGTATAATGCAGAATAGTATTTTTTATAGTACTTTTAGTAAGGGTTTTTTGTACCACAGTTGGAGAATCACCAGCCTTATTTTGTTACTTTTCCCCATTGTGTTTTTTTGTGGTCTAACAGCATTTCATTAGTTTAATTTGCATATTCTTATACATTTATTTGTTGTAACCTTAAGTTGTTCTCCATCTAAATATTTTTGTACAATAATTCAAAAGAATAATAAAATTAGACAAATTCCCAAAGACAAAGCCCAAGCACAGTCATTCTGAGCGGTTGTGCCGTTTTCTCCTCCTTTCGACTTCAGTTTACACTCAAGGTTCAAAGACCTGTTTTCCTGAAAATTAGACCCACTTCCTGGTTACACTCCTGGTCGCCATGACAACCTTTTTTGTTGACCACCCACACTGAATTTATTTGCTCTCGTTGCCTTTTGTCCTCTCCCAACTTTAACAAACCAAGCAAAACCGCCCTGTAATTCAGTGTGACCTCATCCTGCTCAACCGTCTGTAAATGGTGAAAAAGCACAGTAAAAGTATAACCTAATATTACGCTGTTTGATCATTGTGTGCGGATTTTGTAAACTACTTATGTTACCCTGTATTTTCATTGCACTTTTCTTCTGAGACATCACTTCCAAACCTGTTTAACTGCATCTTTGAAATGTAAATCGTTCTTTAATACATGGAAATAAAAATCTGCTTTTATTTTCTTTAATTTTATGTTATTTTGTTCCAGGTACTGCTATCCGTCATTGCAGTGATGAGAAAGGCTGGTTGGCCCCAGTGCTTTTTAACTGCACCA
>JAADKR020000001.1:5253534-5265333 GCA_011763505.2 Lythrypnus dalli
ACATATTGTCTTACATAATATGTGGCTATTACCCTATTTAACCATGTATACAACAGATTATTGTATTCTGGCTGATTTTTCCAGCTCTCATAGATTAACACAGTGACCGGAAGTTTTTCAGTGTTTAATGGAATACACTATTGTTAGATTGTAGAAACAAATGTGATATTACCTGGTTGGAGGAGGAGGAAGCTGGTTTAACTGTCTGTGGTGCTAATGGTTGTTGACTTCTGAGTTTGGCAGCCTGCTCCTGCTCTTTTGCGAGTCGTTGTTTTTCTTCTAAAGTAAGAGACATCTGAGGGAGGGAAAAAAAAAACAAAGAGACGGTGAATTGAGACATCATAAAAGAGAAAATTAAAAATAAAGTCTTTACTCTGTTGGGCGCTGGTGCAGAGGATCCATGTTCTTTGCCATTGACAGTTGCGCTTCCAAAAATATCATCCATCTGAAAAAAATAATACAAAGTAGGTCAAATGACACATGCAAGTATTACATCAGAGTTTTCTGCTTATAAACGTTTAGTTTAACCTGGATTCCAGTGTTTGGTGGAGACTGTCTCTCTTCTGATTGGTTCCCTTGATTCGTGATGTTTAAACTTCTACAGCAAACGGCAAACAAAAGGTGTAGAAGCACGTATACACTATGCATTTTTATCATATACATTTTTATGTTAAATGATGTATTACCTGGTCTGTTCTTGCATGACATGTAGCTGCTCTAACTTAGTCTTGTGCTCAGCCTCCATTCGACTGAGCATCTCACGAATAACCACCATGAAAGAGTTAAACTAAAAGAAAAGCATGTTTATATAAAGAGTATATCAACACAACATGTTTTACAAAGCTACAGAGGTGAATGTACCTGGTTCAAATTGAGGTTATTGTCGATACTCAGAGAAACAAGGTGGGGCAGGCTTTTGGATGCAAGGTGTTCTTTGGGAATGCCGAGCTTCTTGTGACTGAAGGTGCACTTGTAAATTCCTATTACACAGAAGATGCAAAAAGTCAGAATTTCTTGTTATACTCAAGTCTTTTAAAATAACAAAGTAGGATATTTATACCCAGGATCCCCATGAGCACAGCTGGTTCTCTGGAGGGGATTTGCTGCAGGAATGGGAGGATCTCATCGATAACAAACCACTTGTCGAGGTATTCTAAGATTTTGCCCAAACACACAAGAGAGTTCACCCGCACCTAAAAAGGAAAACCACAGTCAGATTTCAGAGTAAGACTACGGTAATACTTGGAGATGCAGAATACTTGTTTAGTGATGCAAACTGGCACTTACAGCGAGTGAGGACGTCTGGAGACAGGCTGATTTAATCTTGGGGATCAGGGAGTTCTTCATCGATGGATAGTCAATCAGATTGGCAAATGTGGGAATGATGTTCAGACACAACTCCTAGTTTTCACAAAATCATAAAACTGGTCTTCATTAAAAATGTTATTATTTATGTTGTTGAAGATCATTGTATTTTTTCCGACCTGGATCTGTACAGAGGGAGCCTCAATAGCGCGGTAAACCATGGGCAGGACACTGTTCTTAATATCTTCTGCTGGTGTTTTGGTCAACAGCAGGTCCATTTTTTGAAGGAAAATCAGCAATATCTGAATAATAAAACATATAGAAATAAGTCAAGAGAAATCTACACTCAAACATACTTCTACCAAGTAGGACAGGGACCTAAATATAGTATAATTTATTAATAGCCTATTCTTATTATTACCAGATGTAGCAATGCACACTCACCATATTACTAGCCTGATGAAGCATTAAGAAAAAAAACAAACACATACAAGGCTAGATGAAACAGACTGAATTCACTTAGTTATTTTCAGAGAAAAGAAGAGAAGAAAACAATATAACATGCAATATTAAAATGTATATTAATAATATCAGTCTGGTTTTATCTTACCAGGTAAGAGGTGCATTGCAGAGTTTAGAATCTTGGCCCAAGCCCAACTAAAACCCAAACCCGTCTTGACCCTAGACTTCCCCCTAATGCTGCCGGGCCATAATGGCACACTAGTCTGTGTGCTGAGAAGCATCATGAAAACTCTCAAGTGCCACAGAGTGAAGACCTTTGCGGTCTGAAAACAGAGTGCGGCCATTGGAATAGTCTCTTTTTCTCAAGACAATGTTTCACTTTGGCCAAACTAAAGTCCACGTAGGCTGGGCCGCGCTGCACAAGAATAATAAGTAAAAGGCCCTGGCTCAGTTTAGGGAGGCTTTACGATGTTAGGAAAATGTTTCAAGTCTGGGTCGGGTTGGGACCTGAATGGGGCTTGGGCTGGATTTCTTGGCCACAATCTAAACTCTAGCACAGGGACAGTAAATACATAACAAATACATATAATTACCTGGACTGGTTCATGTTGCTTAAAAACCGGAGAGAGGTCGGGTAAGATGAGTTTAATATACTCTTCCTTGGTGCACTCTTCAGCAATGAGCAGCACATTGGGCAGTACAAAGGGAACCATATCAGGATTAACAAACTCTGATGTCAAGGCAGGCAGGATCCGATACACCACCACTCTCTGTAAATTAGAAAGCACCATGATAAGTAAAAATATCATAAATTGTGTTTAAAATATCGTACATGGTAAAATGAAAAGGTAAAATTCATACCTTGGGAAGTTTGGGTAAAACTTTAGGCAGACCTTTATAAAACTGTGATTTCTGTAGATTATCTCTTTGAAAAAGCGAGTCAAAATACTGAAGAGTTACAGCTCCAACATCATCAAAAAATGGGATCTGAATATGACACAAGAACATTACAACATGTATGATAACACAAGCAATATTTATTACTGTATTATTAACATTAATACATTTTTGGACTAAAAATGTACATTATGCCCCCTCGCTGTTTTCATTTAAATGTTGTCTGTTAATGGAAAGCCTCCTCCTCACTGTAAACTGCCTTTATTTGAGAAAATGAAACTGACCTTGGTGATCTGATCAGCATCCGGTCGAACAGTTGGTGTAATACTTAAAAGCATCTTAACATGGTCTCGAACCTCTTCTGGAATTTTATTCAGGAGTGATGGGCTTATGTTGGTTAGCTAATACAGCCAGAAGAAAGAGTAAAATCAATGAGGAAGGAAGATCATTTAGACTTTCAAATGTTTAAAATTGCAATAAGGCAAAAGTAAAAATCAGGTACAATGACTCACCTGGTCCAATTGTCTGCTGAAGCTCTTAAAAATGTCATGCTTGTTGACTTGGAAAACAGGCTTGCCTTCATTGAAGACGGCGTGCATGACCACACCCAGAGAGTACATGTCGGAGGCGGAGTCACAGGTCACTGACAGGATGTACTCGGGGGCCAGGTACTCGGGGTTCGGGAGGCACAGAGGGGGCAGGTTCGGCTCCCACTCTTTACACGAGTATTTAGGCTACAATGGGAAAGAACACTCAAGATATTAATACTTGTACACACTACAAAAACAGTAAGGAAGGAACAATGTAAAAATAAATTGAAACTAAATTAATAAATAATCAACATACCTCTGCATCTGAGGGATTGCTAGTAGAAATGCTGAAGTCAAAGCCCATTATTTTCCAAGCACCACTTTTATTGAGGATAATGTTTTCAGGACTCAAGTTTCCATGAACCATTTTTACTCCACTGTGAAGAAATGACAACCCTTCTGATATCTAAGAAAAGAAAGAAACCTTGTTAAATACTGAGGCAATATCTTTATCAAACAAGAACAAACATGTTACAAATAGACTGGCACATTTCTCATCAATTATAATAATTGCATGTAGATTGATCATTTCAAATCACTCTTCCATTCTTTCACGCTCACCTGTAACAAGCCATATTTAGTTTCTACATCAAACAGTTTGTATTCCTTTATGTCATTGGGCACTGGACTGGGAAGGTTGTCCCACTGGCCCAGCACATTGGCCAGACTCGCAAACACTGGCTCAGTACAGAAAGCAAGACAATCTCTGAAAAAGGCAAGAAAAAAAGTCAATATTTGCAAGAATGCCAACACAGAGCATAATGGTCAATAATTGAAATGTGTTTGGTATCTATGATCTGGTGTGATCACAGATTCAGTGGGACCCCAGTGAGAGTGTGAATCACCGTGATTCTTCAAGCGGATGCTGCACAGTCAAAAGACGAGGATGCCGTAGTCTCGTCAACTGTTGCACTCCTTTCTTCAAGGAATCAACAATTTGGTCTTTATCATATTTTTGATATTTGTCAACTACTTTTTTATCAAAGACAAACACAGCCACTTCCTGGAGGTAAAGACAAAGACAGAATATCCCATAAGTCATAAATATAAACTGCAGGTAAAAGTTGAAAGAGTTGTGGAACAACCCTGAACAACCACAGTAAAACAGACAAACCTGTTTGGTCGACTTCTTGGTGCCGTTGTAGATTCTCCAGCACATCCCAGGACCCCCACTTGCAATGTGCCGCCCGATCTCAAACTCCCGCGTCACTGGGTTGCCCATAACTGCACTGGTGACATCTGCAGTCACTTTAGTGACTGTGCTTTTTAGCTTGTTCAGCATAGATTCCATTTTTGAACCTGAAATGACAGTTATCCATTGAAATGTAGTTACCTCGTTAAGAAAAAAAGAATTTATTGTGATAATTCAGGATCTTTCCGAATAATAAAGATGTCATTCAAATGTTATACTACATACCGGATATTGGAATAGAAAACTTTTCAGTTCATCCAGGCTATACAAAACGATATTTTAGGTCAGGTATTCTGAAGTACTGACTCGAGACATCTCAATATTAAAGTGCAGTTTGGGAAGACAATAACACTGAAAGCATTGTAATATATCATGGATCACTGCATTCCATGTTTATACCACACAAATCCAACTTGGAATGAAAAAGTACATCAAAGGAATATTCACTTAAAACATTAAGATCCATTCTGCTCCTCCTAATCTGTATAAATAAAACATTCCCAGTCATATTTTTGGCTCAGTATGTTTGTTTGTTTTGAAGATACCATGTGTCAAATCAATGCAAATGCAAATAAATGTGCTACTTTTCAGACAATTATTTTAGCTATAAAAACAGTACATAATTTATTATTATTATACAAGTAAGGAGTTGTAAACATAGATATAAATATATATAGTATATTATTGCAGAACATATTAAATATTCATAACATAATACATTAATAATATATTTATATGATTATGAATAGCAGTATATTGTACCCTGTGCCAGCACATTGATCCTGCTTTAAGGGAACATGAAAGGCAACTGGATGATTATGTCAAATACCAAAACAAAATTATTTCGGTTTTAAAGATGATTAATTGCATACGTGTACATTTGCTTCCCATACAATTTCAGGTTTTGTGACATTTCTGCTGTCAGTTGTGCTACAGCACACACCTTCTGAATCTTGGCACAAATACACATTTTAACTGCATCTAACTTTAACCAAGTGTCCCTGCATATCTATAAGTAAATTAGCTGAGGACGTTTATGTGATCAGGATCAAAACACATCCAGCAGATCATTCGAGCTAACAAGAGCTAGCAAAACCAGCGCAGCTCCGGGGAACGTCATGTTGACAGCCTGAACAACCCGCTTATATGTTTTCATGTACATTACTTACTTAGTTTCGAAAGATGTGAGTCCTACTGGTGAAAAACCCCTTTGGTGTTTCTATCCAACAACAGACACTGTCCCCATGTCAGGTGAATACGAATGAGCTAGCTTTAGCAGACTGTGAAACTAGCGACTTCCGGGTCTGTCACAATGTCGTGACGTTTGCGTGACGTCAGAGGGACGCTCACAAAAAAATGTTTAGTCTTCTTATGATAATGCACAGAAATATGTCCAGTAACTAAGGGTTTACACCGCTTATTTGCTTTGAACAGTTACAAAAAAACCATGTAAAGATTTCTGATTTATTTCATAAATAGCGAAAATACATATTGACTGCGAAAGCCATGGTACCTCCCCATTCATTCCCCATTCAAGGTAAGAATGACTTCTGACCATACCTAACAATTAAATTTACTTCCGCTTTTATATTTTGTACTGAAAATAAATAAATAAAACAGGTATAGAGCCTTTAGGTCGGCCCGATATAAACTACAGTAAGATGCGTCTCTGAAATAAATGTTCATAGCCTCATTGGGCTCACGGGGCGCTGTTTCCACATACTTACACACATATTTGGTCGTAATTCAGTTCCACAAGTAACGACAACTAGCCTCGTATGGATTAGGAGACTTGTTGACACATTTACAATATAGTTGGCCGCAGGTTATTATTAGTACACTTGTATGAACCCTGTGTTCCCTACAGTACTGTACATCAATAGTACTTTATAGAGGTCGCATCCGTAAACAAAGACGGCCCACGCAAACGTCAAGGGGGGTCACAATTTAAACAAAAATGTGTTTGTGAAAAAATGGGCTTAAGCTTTTATTTGTGCAATATACAACAGTTATATTTCTCTATATTAGTTCATATTTACTTTTCACAGCGAAGAAGAGTCGTCAAAGGATGACCAGATGTATTCTTTGTAAGTGTGTGCCCCCTATTAGATGAGAAAATGGTTTAGTCCGTGCCCGAGGCGCTGACAAGCCAGCACAGGCCTTTTAAAGATCCTTGGTACGGACAGACAACAACTCGACGGACAACCTTCATCCTCTGTGAGCCGTGTCTGTTTTAAGTCTCCTTCCGCGGAGACTTGGACGAGGTAACACACGCATGTAAACAACTTTATGCCATTATATTCGGATGGGCTTTTGTCGTTTTGTTATTGTCTTTGTCGTAGTCGACCCTGCTCCGCTGCTCTACTCCGAGATAAGCTGCTATTTTGGAGACATGAATATCCAAAAGCCTTATCCGTAATAAGTAAATAAAATCTTTCCCAAGATCGAGTTAAATGTTGTAATTGTACTTATTTCGTGTACGTTCAGCTCTTGTTTTGGTCTGATCACGTGTACCCACTTGTCACGCGTGTGTGGATGTTTTTTTTATCCATGTGCTCTGCTGTGGAACCAAAGATTTTCCATATACGGCTGACAGACAGGGCTCTGCGACCAATAGGAACAGTCCACTGATCTATAGCACCGCCCACTTCTTTGTTTACATGCTGCAGTGGTCTTTGTTGGTACAGAGACAATACAGAAGTCTAGTTTTGGATAGAACCTTTAATAGTCGTCGAAATATAGTATGTCCCCTTGTTGTCTTTTTGAGGTTTTGTTTATTACTTGCTTTGAGCATTTTTTTATTTCAGTGACAGTGCATACATATCTATCTCAAAACATATATGACATTGATAAGCATTATTGGCAAGTGAGAAGAACAGATGGTTACACTCCATTCATTATGCTAGAGAGGATGTTCTTCTATGTGGATTTTGTTTTGAGTGTTTGTGGGTGCATGTGTTGTGTGCTATCTTTAAACTGAGCCTTCAGCAAATGAGTGTGCATGCATTTTGGGCTGCTGATAAGTGAAACCAGAAACAGCAACACCCAAGGGTCAATTTGTGAGCACTGTATGTCCTCTGTAGATAATTTTAGAAACCAGCTGAATGATAATAGGTGACTTTTGATTGCCCTTGATTTGGGGACTATTACTGAATTGAATATTTTTTCTTAAAATTTTTAGTTGCTGTTTAGAATGATGCTTGTTTCCATCCTGATGTAACTTTGAAATGTCCTATTTTTGGCTGTTTTCAGCAAGAAATGAGGACCAGCGTAACAAGATCTTTCAGGCCGTTGAGCCTGTTGTCCTATGTTGCCCTGGAGACATTTGTGCACAGACCAGATGGTGTCCCCTCACAGTGTTTTATTCTTGAGAAATCCTAGTCTTTCTCATGTCTAGAAGTAAAAAGTTGCCTCTGAGGACAAGTGGCTGTAGTGTTCCCACGAGGGTTTACTAAACAGTTTCACCACTAGAGGAGAGGCTACTGCTATCTACAAAGAAGACTGAGGAAACCAGCCATGACACAGATAACAAACAGTGGGACAGACGTACAAAGCAGTGGGATGGTTAGTTTAGATGGATATTTGCAATGTGGTCATCATTAGGTGTCCAGCGAGGGTTTACTTTGACCTGTTTTACCAGTTTGAGCTGTTTTAACATATGCATGTTGTGTTTACAGCAATAATTCACCATGCCTCTGAATAATGAGAGACCAGGCTCGATGTCCTCCAGTGGAGAGGAGCAGGGCAGTGATGTGGAGTCCTCAGAGCGCTGCGACAGCATAACATCTGCCAGTGACCTGGACTGCACTCATGAGAGCTGTGCAAGCAATAACTCCAGCAAGCATTGCACACCATCCTGTACGTTTCTATTTTCACCTTTTCCTAATTCTGCTATTGTGCAGTTATGAGAATTCTAATATTTCATCATTATGTCTGTGTTTTTGTTTATCAAACCCAACATAATACAGAAAATTGACTTAACTTACCTCTTTCAAATGTGTTCTCCCACAGCCAGTCCACCTAAAGCTCTCACCTTAAATGAAGTCATGGATTCTGCCAGAGATCTCTCAAACCTGAGTCTTGCACATGAAATTATTGTTAATCCAAAATTCTATTTTGAGACTGACATCCCCCAAAAAGACAAGTATAAAATATGTTTGTGTTTACTTTATTTTTGCAGGTACTGTTTACTGTTTGTATGTTAATTATGTGTATTTTTTCAGTCTATTTAAGCTGGTTAAAGATAACCTCCATAAAGCATTCTGGGATATCTTGAAAGATGAGCTCGATGATGATCCACCTGAATATGGTCAAGCCATCCGGCTCGTGGAGGAAATCAAAGAGGTAATGTTTTTACAGTCGGGGGCTCTGTAAATGTGAGAGGTATTGTAGCAGCCTGAAATTATAACTATGTATCTTTTGAATGTTAGACATTGTTGTCATTCCTCAATCCTGGTGCCAATCGGATGCGGACTCAGATTATGGAGGTGCTGGACATTGACCTAATTCGCCAGCAGGCGGACAATGAGGTCTTAGACATACAGAGGCTTGCATCATACATTATCTCTACAATGGGCAAATTGTGTGCACCTTTGAGAGATGAAGAAATCAAGAAGCTCAGACAAAACACAGACTGCACAGTGACGCTTTTCCGGTGAGACAAATAGAAACATTGCTATTTTATTGCATGTATTTGTTGATGTCATTGCCCTTGTAAACACAAATAAAATGTTTGAAGGGAGATCTTCCGGGTGCTGGACCTAATGAAAGCTGATGTAATAAACATGGAAATTAATAATATACGACCTGTCCTACTTAAACAAGGTATTGAATATGAAAGGGAAACGTTTCAAAGCATTTTGGACAAAACTCCCAGTAAGTGACCTAACTCATATTATTATCATATAACTCTGTTTTTTTTATTGAGATATGAAACTTTATCTTTATGTTCTATCAGATGCACTGGATAACACCACTCAGTGGATCAAAACTGCACTGGATGAGTTGCAGTCTAACAGCTCGACTGAAGAGAAACAAAAGGTTGTTCCTGGGCCTTTCCAAGTCCTAAATACTGCCTTCCTCCATGTCCTCACATGGGACTACAAGAACAACACTTTACCAGAGGTCATTTTCATGCTTTATTCAGATTCCAACTTTGGATTTGCATAAGATGAGCTTAAATTGTGCTTATTTATGTCTGTCCTGTTTTTTAGACCTTGATGACAGATGAGGGACGTTTGCGAGAGATTCAGGAGCAGTTGCACCAGTGTCGGGCTGTCAATGGAGTGCTGCTCATTGTGTACAGTACAGTGGGAGGACCCATTCAGGGACTGCCCTCTCTGTCCGAGCGTCTGAAGAGGATGACCAATGTGCTGCTGGATGGCATGCACAGACCGTTAGTTTAATTCTTTATTTTTATTTCAACTGTTCAGAATACATTTAAAACATGAAATAGGCTGTTCACCCTGTTAATGAGTAATATTTGATTAGTGTTTTAATGTGTTCTCTCATCATAAACATACCTGGTTCAGGATTCAAAATTCTTTCACCATTCATTTATCAATTTGTTTCCTGACCCAACACACCCAGCTCCTGATACTGATGAGAGATCCCTTTGTCATTGCTGTTATTGTTGTGCACAACCTGATGATCATGTTTGACTCTGCATACAGCAGCTACGACGGTTCCTATGAAACATATTATTATTATTTTGATTTGGCAGATGGGAACCAACTTATCATTTACTGCCACCTACTGGCACGTCACTGTCAATTATTTTTGGACATCCATTTTCTTGTTGTCCATTTTCCCTAAAAAGCACTTTGGCTTTGACTTTGTAGCCTGTATTTGACTTTAAAATGTGTAAAATAATTGGTTATAGCTCCGTTACAGAGGGTCTGAAGACTTTCTGAGACCACTGTGTGTTACTGTATATATTAGATACAATTCTGTGGTTAAAAAAAAAAAACATTCTTAAAGGCATGCACCACAGTTTGTTAAAGACATAGCTACATCACTGTTTGCATCAAAAACAGCAATGCACATTTACATATACAGAACAAACAGGGACAACGTAACAAACAAAACAAATAACCTTCTTTTCTTCTCTATATTTTGGCAGTAACTTTAACCTTGAGGAAGCTCTGCAGGGCGTCAGTGGTCAGATCTGCTGTGAACTGAACAAGTCTTTAACAGAGAGAGGCTACTCTGCACTGACCCCAGCGCTGCAGGCCACTCTCACAGGCCAGATCCGTTCCATCACCCACAGGGATAATCCCATCCGCACTCTAGTTGGTAAGATTAATTATTGTTGTCCTCGTGTAACCTACTTTTGTTCATTTATATTACTAAATTCTAAATAAATATTTACCCATTCAAATTTTATATTAACAATTATTTGTTTTTTTGTGTTTTTTTTTTTTAGAGGATCGTGTCCAACAATACTTTAAGATGCTCATTTGTGATCCAAAGCCACAGGAAAAACTTGAACAAGTGCCAGCTGGTCTGACCATCATCAAATACGACCTGATGCCACTGGCGGCCAAGTTCTTGTCATTGGTAAACTACAATAAGACTGTTTATGGACCTTATTACGCCGATATCATCCGGAGGCTCATGTTCAGCAATGCTCAACCAGGAGAAAGTTCTTCTCACAGTGCAGCTCAAGCCTCTGCTGTGTCCAAATAAACCTCCATGGAGGTTTCAAGTTGAGAAAACACTTTCTTGGGGAAACTACAGCCATTTTAATGTGTATTCAAGAAGATGCCGTTAGACCCATGCAGCTAATTGTAGTATTACTACAGTTTTTAGGAACATAGCTTATTATAAGCACCGATAGTAACATTAATAGCCTTTGTGAGAAAGGCATCACAATGTTTTATACCAGTCCTGCAGTCATAGTATTGCTGTATTTGTAATGTGTTTTCATACCATAATATTACCTGAAAGGAGTGTAAACGTAGAGTGTATCATGTCCAGTTACCCTTTTTCCTTTCTTTTTGTAAAGTTTATTAAGGCTTAAAATAATTTAGAAATGTTTACTTTAATACCGGTGGAAGGTTTCTGGGTCTTATTTTTAATAGGTTCAGCGAGTGAAAACATTGTTGTATGTTACTTTACACTGAACTGTTCAGACAGCTGTAAATGCTACGCAGAATTTATTTATATAGAAATGGACCTAAAGTTTCAAAAGGAGTTACTTTGTTTGTTACATGTGCTTGCAAATGTTACAGTTGTGTCTGTATATGTATAAAAAAGAAAATTAACCAAATGAAAAATAAAAGTGAATGTTGTGGAAGGTGGAAATTACCAGTGCTTTTTACACCTCAACAAATTAACAGCATATTTATTATA
>JAADKR020000001.1:5349408-5362416 GCA_011763505.2 Lythrypnus dalli
GCAGTTGCCATAGTGACCGTGCCCCTCCTCGCTCACAGTGAGGTGGGACAGGTGACCTTGGAGAGAACAAAACAAACGCGTGAACATTTGTGGAAGAGGCTGCTTTACATACTGCATTATTGAGAGGTTTGATTTTTATATTATGTTAACATACATAAGTTAGTATATGGTTCTGTTTGAAGGCTAACCCGATATACACACCAATAAAAAGAATATCAGTAGTCACCAGAGTCTTTGTTTGCACAATGACGTCTAGGGCTGCACAATATACGTAATATACACATTTTTTCCATACTCTGCTTAAAACATTCGGAACTTTTATGTACACAAAAGCTCAATTTTAGTTCCAATTTTCCTAATTTAGTTCCCTTTCTGTCTTGTTTTGGTCCAGATTTAGCTTTTTCTGTCTTGTTTTGGTCCAGATTTTGCTTTTTGTGTCTTGTTTTTGTCCTGATTTTGCTTTTTGTGTCTTGTTTTTGTCCTGATTTTGTCTTTTCTGTCTTATTGTGCCTGATTTTGTCTTTTCTGTGTTGTTTTAGTCCTGATTTTGTCTTTTGTGTCTTATTTTGACTAAATTTGAAGAAAATGTACGTACGATATTTGTTTAAAATGAATGGAACACACCAAGATGAAATACTTTAGCATGATATCTCATATTATTCTCATATTCTCATATCATAATATTGCACACTTGCATTGCATATCGCAAGTTTTTCATATGTGCAGCCCTAATGACAACTATTAGGATTAAAAACATAGAGATTGGGCAGAGAGCCAAGGAAGTGAAACGACAGTAGTTTAGTTTAGAGTATAAACGTCAAGTGATCTTCCCAGGAGGCGCAAGTGAAACTATACAATGAGTCTTATCTTATTTACCTTGAACAAAGTAGAAAATGACAGTCACAAAGGACCTCACAAGCTAAAAAAAACATTATCTCAAAATCTTCCACCCAAGATTAAGATCCCAGGTTAATAGAAAGAGACATAGCAGTGTAACCACAGCTGTAATTGTGCACGCTTGGTCTCAGTTCCTGGACACAAGCGCCTGAGCACGCTCTAATTTCCCAAGTGTAAGATCATTTAACAAAGAAACTCCAGAAGAGGGGAAGAGACTGGAGGAAGTGCTGAGGCCGCCCAAATTACATTTCTGAGGGAGAATGCATCTGTCTTCATCACGTAATGCAGAGACATCGCGGAGAAACACCTTTCCCAAAATACCACTCATCAATGTCGCTGACACCACAACTTTTATCACACAAGACCATGTCCAATTAGAACAGGGACAAGCGGAAGCAATCATATACGGCTTTTTGACAAAGTTAGCACATTATGGACTGTATGTCAAGTATTATAGTTTAAAACGTAATTGCAGAATGGATGTAAAGAAAAAAAAACATGAAGTAAAGGCTCATAGTCACTGCTGCAGTATGTGATTTGATGCTTATAGATACACTATATTGTCAAAAGTATTTGCTCACCATGCAAATGATGGGAATCAGATGTTACAGTCATTTTATAGTATTAATACATACTTTAAATCTTCATGTACTGCTGCTCTACAGGCTCTTGTTTACTTCCCTCTCTAATAGCACAAGCTAAATATCCAGTATGTTTGGATATCTTCAACACATATGTACCTGGCAGAATCCCCAGATGAAACAATGAGTGGATGAGGTCTGAGGTATATTCGAGGCAGACACATGCTGCAGTATATTCATATTCATTCATAGGTGTTGAGGGTTAGCACAGTCGGTAAATAGGACTGTCAACAGTGGCTTTGATGATGGATGTGAGACCTGTTTGTGACTGGGGCCCCAGTGCTTTCCTTCTGATCACATCTCAGGAAAATACACCGCCGTCTGCTTCAGGGAATACTATTTCTGTGTATAAACATGTGAAAATATACAATTCACTGTGAGACCAGAGCCCAATGCACACAAGACAGATCGGCTGGTCATATACAGTATTTTTGTAATATTAGTACAAGATGGTGTATGATAACAGCAGGATCTTGAATATGAGCAATTCTCACTGGGTCTGTTACAGGCCTGTCATTATAATTACTATAGCAACTTATTACCAGTGTAAGTATGTAGTATGTGTAAGTGAATCTGAGATGTTCCTCTCCACACTGAAGTATAAAACTGGTTAAAATCAGCTGTTCTCTCACAGTCCAACACTAGACCATCCATTTGCGCTGCATACTTCATGCTCCTGCTCTGCCTTGAGGTCAGAGGCTGGACAGGAGTTTGCACCTTGTGGCCCAAAGCCGGTCTTTCAGGAGAATATTTATTTCCCTTGTGGCTTCTTTATTTTGAAGACAACCCTAAAATCAAAAAACTGGAGGGAGACGGTGCAATGCTGTCTCTCTCCAGTTTGTCCCCAGACAGAATGCTGTCTGGGGACCTCCATGTTGAGACAAGTAGAAGATTTTATCAAGACATTTCTCAGTCAGTTTTGCTGAGGTAAATAAATGTCTGTGGTTTCCAGTGAGCACATTTGGCTGCTTGACTAAATGTTTTTGCACAGATTATATTTCATTACACTGTATATACATAATATATATTTTTTTCCTTTTTGATTAAAATGATTGTTTATTAAACTCCATATAATTATAACCATCAAGGCCAGCTGTTTCTCCTGGATCAGCAGCACCAGGAACTTTGTGGTCATCCTCCCGTGGACCTCCCGTGATGGGGAGCCATGAGGGGCTGGTGCAGTGTGTAATTCACGCATGTTTCAGTGATGCTGCATATTTAGTCCGTCTCACTTTTATCCACTCAAAGCATGTTCAGGAGGTAATACGCATCATTCAGTGACATTTGGGAAGCCCCTTTTTATAGTCCAAATATCTTCCCAATATTTGTTTTAATCCTGTGGTTAAACTCCCTGCACAGATCTGCATATTTGTAAGGGTTGTAGCAACATATTTTCTGTTCTTTCATTCTTCCATTCACTATTCACTACAGCCTCTCACCATCATTTGCAGTGTTTTGTGTCAGTACATTTTTAGACTTTTTTTTTCCTTTTAAGTTATTATAAAAACAAGGCTAAGGTCCAAGCGTGGTCAGTAGTCTCTGCTGTGAGATCAATACAGATCTCTTGAAAGAAGCCAAAAGAATTAAATGTAACTGTGTGTGAGAGCAAAGTGGGTTTGAGCATTGATTTTCTCCGAGCTGTCAAAAAAAGGAAGACACTTTTTATTGCTTCACTTGTCAATGGAGCTCAACCCTGTTAATGGCAATGCCCTGCAGTTACTACCATTAGTTGCTCTGCACACACACAACACACACACAACACTCTGAACACACACTGAACACACACTTAACACACACTGAACACGCTCGGAACAGCAGGAGGAGGACAATAACGGAAGCAAAGACACTAAAAGCTTTACCTAATAAAAATGAAAACAAGTTATTTCAGGCATAAAGACCATACATGCAAGTAATATTGCAATGGTAAGTTTTTTCAATATGGTGCAGCCCTAGTTTCCGATAACAAACATTGAGTGCAAACATACAAAGCCTGTGGTGTTGGACTTGGATTTGTTGTTCTCACTTCAGTGCAGAGTGTTTACCCACAGAAGACAAGAATGTGCTTATCAGGAGGAACTGGGGTTAACACCAGAAAACAGGCTCCACTTCTCAAAACAACTGCTCACATTGTTCACGCTGTTCGGGACTGAGAGACGACTGCAGAAAACCAGGATTCAGTCGAGCTCAAGAGGAAGGAATATTCTCAAAGACTTTGGAAAAGAGGAAATATAAAAAGATGAGGTGTAATTACTTAAAATTTCCAGTTCCACCAAAGACAAAAGAAATTCAGTTTATAACTATCAAGAAGATTCATCAAACAAATGAGGTTCAAAACAGAGGATCTGAATCTGAATTCCTTTGGAAACAATCCATTGTTGAAGGTCAATCTACATCTTTGTGCAACTTCACACAAATAGAAATGATTATCTAAATCATCAGTTTCACTTTCACAAAAGCTATAATTTTGTGAAAACCATTTTTTAGGTAATTGCAGCTTTTGTTTCTTATTCAATATCATGTGTGCACTGCAGCCTTGAGAGTAACTGAACATATTTGCCTAATTTACCTCATGTGTTTGGATTTGTAAGAAGAATAACCATAAAATCTACAAAAGAATACAACATTCAGGCCAAATTAAATGTCTCATGGGTCGTATGCATGTCTGTAGTGCGTTTTGCATTCTAAAACGGTAACATTTTGTGGATTTTTGTTTCCTGGACTTAAATCAAAGAAGCAGAGCCGGCTCAGGAGCAGTGGGCGACTCCAGGGCAGCTCCAGGGACCAGGCTCCAGATCTGATGCCAGGATCCTGGTCAAGACCACAGTGAGCTGGAGCCCCATTTTTATTCATTTCATTGAATTTAATGAGAGGATCTGTGATGCTGGTGTCTTTGTGCATAATATTTGTGTGAGATATTTAAAATTTAACAGATTTCTTATTAGCCAGGAGAGTGTGTGCTTGGGTGAACGTGGACAGCTAAAAGGTGTTGGAATAATAAAGGAAAGGAAAAAAAGATTATTAAGACTAAAAAAGTGCTATACCATAGTTTGAGACTGGATGTTTTGAGAATGCAGGAGAATGAGAGTCACAGGATCAACATGAGGTTACTAAAGTTTGTTGTGGAAATATAGTCTAAAGAGAGTCAATGAGCATATATTTCCATGGATTTTTCTTTATTTTGTAACAGAAACTTCATATTCCCCTTGATTTTAGGTGTTTATTTTCCATATTAAACAATCTAATGCTGTCATCCATGGTATCAGACATATACCATCAATGCCAGCCTAATGCCACATGTCCTGCTCTGCTCTTCTGCCTCACGTTCCCACTTCCTGATGAAGTTCTTCTCTGTTGGAGGCCCGGAGAATGACTCAGGCCCAATTATCCCGACATGTGCCCGGGCTCAGAGAAGGATCCTGCTCTGAGCCCCGTGCAATCCACCAGACGGGCTCCGTGTAATGGCTTAGCCTGGAATGACCCACTAACTTCATTTGCTCTGTGCATAATCTGTCCACCCGCCGTCTCAAATTATCTCTCACCTTTTCCCTAATAGATCGAAAGGAGAGGCCAATGCATTCGGATTTGTGTGTTTTATCACAGGCTGGAAGGGGGATTTTTGTATAAACAGAGATTGTGAAAGTTCTCTTCAGATTTGTTTTCTTAATTCTTGATGTTTACTTGACATATTGCAGTCAGTAGATCTGTAAATAGATCTGTAAACATAGTACTTTACAGTCTTAATGTCTTGTATAAGTGAGCTCCTTCTTGTTAATGCAGTTCTGGAGTTTCATAATTCCGCCATCTCTTGTCATTTATGAAGGTAAAAGCACTCAGCGAGTCCAGAACAAACACTACACCCACACAGCTGCGTCAGGGAAGGCAATTTTCAACCTGAAGACACTAAATTGCCCACAAAAGCTCTGCCTCCTGATGCTAATTGTGTATTGACATCAGCAGCCAATCACAGCAGAGCATCACGTTTCATTAACACAGGACCAGGTTTTGGTCCTCAGTCCTGTCAAAGGCCGAGGGGACGACATCAACCCGTGTCACTACATCCCGGTACCCAGTTGCCATGGAGACGTACAGGTGATTCAGCGGCTGGGGAAGCAGTTACCGTGACAACCTGCAGCAGTGTGTTGCAGCAGCATCGCGACGGGAACAATGAGAAGAAGCGGCAACGAGGGGCTTGTTGTTGCCTGTGTGGGAGTTTGATGTCCAAACAAATGGACGTGATGGGACGGGAGCTTAAGTAGCAGTGAGAGGACAGATGTTAATCCTTTATTTGAATTAATACACTCCAATTACGCAGATCAGGAGTTAAAGCACTTTCGTGGAACTGAGGTTGGGCAAAAGCAGATCACATATAATGGCAATTTCTCACTTTAAACTCTCATCTTCTCCGCAATAAAAGCATTTTATCTTAAGTTTGACAGGTAGGATCCTTTTTCTCTGTATTTGAGCTGCTGTGACCATTGAATTTCTCCTTTGTGAGATCAATAAAGTCTTTTCTTATCTTACCTTTTGCCCTTAACCTGCCAAAAAATTAAGATTTATTCAAAATCTATCATGTATTGGACATGGAGGGCAGGTCCAGCTTTCACACAGTTTGGACAGAGTCATGCAGAGGAAGCCCAGAGTTTTTTTTAGGCATCCCAGTGATGTCACCACCCACCTCTAAAATATCTGCAGGAAAAGGTGATGAAATGTCTCTATTCCAGCTGAGTTTCTGATTATTTTGTTCAATAAAATCTTGTTATATGTCTCTCCATAGTTTTAACCAGAGTGTGTGTTCCAGTATTTGCTATATGAGAACCTAAACACTTGTATTGTACACTATGTCTGATATATTGCTGCAGCTCCTACCGTTGCGTGGGCAGCTGTTTAGCCGGTGATTGATGTCCAGGGAAGAGGGTTTCTGAGTGACAGCTGTCGTCACAGACTCATAAGGGTTGTCCTCGTCCTCCGGCAGGAACACGTCCAGAGAGGGAGAGGTGTCAAACTCAACCGAGCGCTTCAGGTCCTGCAACATCCAAACAGAGGGAATGCAAGATTGGTATATATGAGGAATACTTAGGCTTATACTTAGGCATCCCTGCTGATTTTCATGATTTTTTTTATATATCATTGATTGTTTGATTGATATTTTTCAGTAATTTCAGTGAAATATAACATATAGCAGATGAACACAGTGATATCTGAGAAGTGAAATGAAGTTTATAGGATTTAACTGAAATTTCTGATCCAAACAAACAATGATTTGCAAAGAAAAAATCAAATTATCATTGTATATACTGAGTGACCAGGCATAAAATTACAACCTCCTCCTGCCTTAATAAGCTGCAACTGTTTTCTTGGATTTTTCTTGGATGATAAATTAATATTATGATCTAATATACAGACAACTGTTGTTCTTGAATACACAAAAAACAATTATTTGACTTGTATATACTGAAGTAAACATACAGACAGTTTGGCAAAGTTATTAAAATCTTCAATTCTTGCATCTAGTGAAACAACTTTGAGAATATGATATAATGATTTTTACTTGCCAATGCACAAAACCATATGTAATTCCTATATTTATATTGAGAAAACCGACTGCATGGTCTTTTATCACATACTGCACGGCTGAAGCGATAAACAGCCATTTGCAATAAAATGCCTTGGTTTAGCTTAAGGGTATCATTCAAAACACATTTATACAGTTTAATGTGATGAAAGCGATTGAAAGTGAAAATACCAAAAGGTCAAACAGTTTGTTTCCTCGGTTCTGCTTCAGTAACAGCAGCTCGGGGACATTTATATTGCAAGGTTTTCAATGTAAAATCATGTAAAAGTTGCATGTATTCATAGATAAGAACTAAAACCAATGGCAGAGTTTTGACTTTCTCTAAAATGATTGTGATGGAGCACCTGCAGCACAGAGCAATCAAACACAGTTCAGGACACAGTCACATATTGATCCATGTCTTTGTAGAATCCCTTTTTCAACAGATCTATATTTGCTGCAGCCCCCGAGTCTAATCCACCGACTCCAGATCCACCTGCTTTCACCGCTCAAGGGTTTGTGAATAGCATGAGAAAAAGGAAAAAGAAAACGCATTTCTTATTGAGTAAAAGCAGTCTAATGATTTAAAACTTGATGAAAATAGAAGAGGATAAAGATAAAATGGTGAAATTGGAAGCCAGCTAGACAATAAACAATGAAAACTATAGTTCCAGAGCATGTAGGCAAACAAATTCCTACATGCTCTTCAAGTGACTTTGTTTTGGAAGAATATGTTTTATGATGTGTATTGAAATGAAAACTAAAAGCAACAAGAGAAAGGTCTTGTATGGAGCCAATGGTCAGTGTCATTGAGACAAAACACTTCTCAAAAACAAGCACACTTTTATCGCCACAATGCAGTACTCCTTTTGGTAGGCTTGTTTATGTATTGAATATTTTTTTTAAAACTTGGGGGTCTGCTAACTTAAAGAAAGAAGGTTATATTTTGTTTTAATTCCAATGGTTTTGGTTCGTTTTTTATTATTCAAATTCATTTTTTCTAAAGTGGCCAAGCACTAAATCTGATTGTTTAAAATAAATCCATGAAGTTAATTTCTCACTCCATTTCATTTTGTGGATATACTATTATGCAAGTATTTTTTATCAAATTTACTCTGTATATTTCATCTGAGGAAAAGGTAGCATCATCAAAAGCTAGCAACATTTGAGGTTGTGTCAATGTATTTTTTTTTTTTCAAATTATTCTTGAAAGAAAAAAGCTCAAACAATACAACAGGGCATGGCCGTCTTGTTAACACCGTGATAAAACGTCTGAACTTGCTCTTGTTCGCCGTGTCACTCTTTTTTTCCCTCTTTCTCCCTAATTCCCTTTCATCCCCTTTTTAACCTCTCACACTTAGCACCATTAGTCTTCCTGCCCGAGCCGCCACTACATTACCCAGACTGCACCGAGCCATCAATCTCAGCCCTGGCTCCGAGATGCATTAATCATGAAGCTGATAGAGCAATCAGCGCGGGATGATTTCTGCGACTCCGACCGACGGCCCATTTCACAGCGGCACAGCGCAAACCCTCACTCCCTTCTCCGTCTCCATCAACACTCAATTAGGAGACCATTACCGGCTAATGGTGCCCCGGCTCCAGTGCTTTGTGCCGGAGCTCAGCAGGAGGCCCGGGACTGCACTGACGCTGATGGGAGGTGACAGGACGTCCAGCAGCACTCTCACTCTCAGACCTGCTCCTCAAAGTCTCTCAAGGACGGGCTGAAAGGTCTGATATGTGTATGTGCTGCTGGGATTACTCTTTTGTGAATAAGAGATGCTACAAGTGGATGTGTTTGTCTAGGTTCTGGTTAAGCAGGTGATGCCCTTTGACAGTGAGTGCTCATTTCAAAGGCTGAATGAGCTAGGATGAACTATAAAAAGGAAAATTTATAGAAGGAAATGCATTATAATAAAGTATTTGACATGTAATACTTGATTTAATGGCTCAAAAATCATAAATAAAGTCTGATTGTTGGCCTGCTACATGTATTAACCCCTTGTTAGTCCCTTCCATTTAAGATTGAATAGAAAATCTGGTGAATGTGCATGTAAAGGAGATCTAATAGGATAGATCTATAATAATAATCATATCTGAAGCAAAGTGAATGGTCTCTGTATGAAAGGTCAAACTCAGAAAAACATGCAAGATTCGTTTAATTTAAATTATATAGAACATTTTTGGCTGAAATTTTGTCTTTGACTTGTGATTTAGTCTGGAGTTAACCAGGCTAAAATATGGAGATAATCAACATTAACATAGTTTTCAGGGACAGGAGTAAGTGGAGGTGCAGTGTTTTATCTGAGCTGCAGGACCAGGACAAAACAATCCCAAGGCTCCAGAGTCAATGCCACTGAAGCTCTCCCTGAACAGCTCTAATGTGTGTGTGTGTGTGTGTGTGTGTGTGTGTGTGTGTGTGTGTGTGTGTGTGTGTGTGTGTGTTCTCTGTGTGTTCAGGCCTCAGGTGTTAAAGACTAATCCTCTTACAAGTTGTGTGTCAATCTGATCTAAATCTGCAACACCATTTGATATCACTGTCTCACGAGTACTGGCGTCCTCTCAATAACTACAGTGTCAGCAATACAACAATTTATAAACTTTTTACCCTGTGGCTTGTGCACTTTCAAAGGGAAGATGATTCAGGAAAATGCGTTTGCAAAAATGCCTACTACTGTAAAATGCCAATTTAATGGGAAAAAAAAAACAACTGATTGTTATAACATGGCTGGCACGACAATAGTTTAAATTGTTACCTCTTTCTATGTCACTTCCTGTCCATATCCAATAAGGAAATGAAATATTAAACATCACAACCAATTCAAACCAGAGAAAATGTTGTTTCATATGTCATATGCTCTTTAAGGATACTTACAGTAGAGTTTGAAGCCAAGAAAAAAATAATTTAAGTTTCTCCTACAACGTATTATATATTTACTACTATACAGTACATTACAATACACTCTATATAATTGCGAGTGTGTTCAATGTGTTCATTTGGGGCACAAAGAGTAACTACATCCATAAAAATGACAAATGGTCAAATTTGACTTCTCAAGCTGGAAGAGAGAAAGTACAAAGCCTTTAAGGAGCTGCTATGAAAGAGTTGGGGAGCCAGGGTTTGGAAACATGAAGAAAACGTGCTTCCAGAAAGTCCTCTGCAGTAAAGGCTGGGGTTAGACTTGAAAAGACACATGAGAAAGAGGAGAAAAAGAAGTAGATCAAAGCGGGCTGTGAGCCGGCTCAACACTTACTTGTGTCAGCGCAAAGGGAAACCTCAGAGAGACAGGCATAAGACAGAAAGACAGAGCAGGAAGAGGGGGACAAGGGGAAGGGAGGGTGCTTAGGAAGCTCAGGAAGTGGGCTCGGAGCAGGGATTTCCTCACATGCATAAACATAGGGAAGACGCACGGGATTCAAAGTCAAGTTGAAAGTTGAGCTGATCTGTTAGCGCCGGCGTATCCGAGACGAGACGAAAGAGCACGCCGAGAAGCCAAGTACAAACAGGAGTAGAAAGAGCTTTTCCCCATTTTGTCGCACCCACAGCCAGCGCGGATCAAAAGAATCAACAGCAGCCGCGTTTTGCCAAGAGCTGAGACTTTGAACTGCAGCTGAACATCTTTTTGACTCATCCTAAATAGGACGGCTTCGAGAAACAAAACAAAAACAAACACCTCTAACAAACAAGTCAATCCAAATCCAACAGTGCATTCAAGTTACCTGAGAGTTTCACCGCAGTTGTCGCCTATCCCGGGTTAGACTAGATGGAGGTCAAGCAGAAGTTTGGGAGGAAATGGCGAGACAGGACACGTTATGTACTGGCAGCTAACAAACACAGTGGGTCTCCATTCATTCGTCTCCTCCCTCTGTATCAGCGCAGAGATAGGACACAGGGACGCTTGTGTGAGCAGCCACAGGAAGACATGGGACAAACAGGGGCCTCCTCCGGCCACTAATTAGCAGGTCGTCCACGGCACAAGAGGAGTCGGCCTCAGAGTGATGTGTGTGTGGGCGTGTGTGTGTGTGTGTGTGTGTGTGTGTGGGTGTGTGTGCACGTGTGACCCGAGGGTTTATAAAGGAGACAGATTTGGTGTTGGTAATCCACTGCTGAGATCAAGCTCATGGGTCTGACAGTGATAGAGCAGCAGGGTGAGAATATGCAAGGTTTGTCTGAGTGATGTGAAAAGGCTGTAATAAAAGGAAAAAGAGCTGAATGAGAATAAAAATCATGCTTACTTTAAGCTGTTTGTGCAAGCTCTCAGTTGTCCAGGTCGTGGACATCATAAAAAAAAAGATGAATACGACCTGGAAGACTGAGAGCTTGCACAAACGGATTGTGACCAACATTGGGTATGGTGCCCTCGAAATAGTACTCAAGTTAGAGAAAACTGCAAAGAAATTAGCAAGATTTAGGCATCACCTGCATTTTTTGCTGAGATGCAGACAAAATGATTTAATCCCAAAAAGTCACTGTAGTCAGGTTACAAAGCACAGTTATTTAAAGAAAATACTTAAGTTTAAGAACAAAACGTGCATTTCAAGGTTGAAAATCTTAATCAGGCAACAGCAGTCTCAGAGGAAGTCCTAGAGCAGATCAGTTTTTTTTCTACAATTATCTTAAAGCTGTTTAGAGGGACAGTGCCCTAAATACAGTAATATTCATTCACATCTCAAACAGATGCCGTATAAAGTAATCACTGACACAACAGTAGTGTCGAAACTATTCAAGCTTAGTACACAGGGTTTGAATGCTACTGTATATCTAGTTTATACAAGGAAATCTCTGCAAGGGCCTGAGGCTGTACATTAAAATTGTACTAATACAGGCCTGGAGGGTGAATGCATCAGTGGCCATGGTCTTTGAAACCCATATACGGTATATAGAAAATAACTACATTTAACTTGTATCCATCTCTTTACACAACCTCGGACAGCTCAGTCATGTCCAAGGAAGTGCTATCTCCCGACACTCTCCCTGAACACTCCCAGGCCCTTACACAGTGCGGAGGGTCCAGGGGCCATCAGATATGAATACACGCTATAATTCTCTGGCATTTCCTCATGGAGCCTATTTGATTAGAATGAAAGGAGGGGGGTCACTCGAGAGGACAATGGCGGCTCTGAGTCCAAGGGAGAGACAGAGAGAGAGGGAGGCAGTCACAGGAGGACACTGGCCGGGCAACACTGACCAAAACAAATGCGCTGAACACAAGGAAGTGACAGCAGAGGCATTTAGTGAAAGGTCAGTGTGATGTAAAACGCATGTCAGATGAGAAATGTTAAGAATGTCAGGCCGGAGTGCAGTAAAATAAATGGATTTCTGGATGGATGCATAAAAACACTGCCATTACCAGTGTGTTTTTATGCGCCATGGTAATGCTATTCACTTTGTGGCCTCATAAAACACTGCAGAACATACAAAGTAACAGCATGAGAAATAGCATTAGTACAAATAGAAAGGAATTGCCTTGGACATAGCAGGAATTCAGTATGAGTGACTACGTTCTTGACAATATAGTGAAAGTGTGAACTCATTTATAGTTCTTGAGCCAGATCTTAGTCAGGAATAGCTGGAAACAGGGCTAGTTAATGAAATAATTGTGGTAATTATACTTTGCAACCACCAGAAGTACTAATCATAGTCTAATTGTGCATTGCTCATGGTACATTTCGATAAAAGACGATTAAGATGTAATTTTATACAAGTGATTCACCCCAGACTCAGCTCATTGATGGTAACACTAGAGGAGCACAGTTTAGAGTGCAGGGATTGGAAGAGCAGAATCGGATTTCCCTCCACGGCTCGGTAATCCGTCAGAAATCACCTCCTGAGCCACCCCTGGGACAGTGACCAGGGCTAACACTGACCACAGAGGCTCCTCCTGCTCCTCACAGAGTCCCCTGCACACACTGAGGGCT
>JAADKR020000001.1:5586418-5597048 GCA_011763505.2 Lythrypnus dalli
ATACCCATTGCTGGGCAATAATGGACACAAAGCTACGTAAATGTAGGTAATGTGTCTACATTGTCGGGCTTATGGGCTGATATTGCAGTTGCAGCACTAGCTAGTTTCCTTTGGAAGAGGGGTTACACATTGTATTGCTGGGGCGATATGTCCAAATGAACTTCCCCTCCCCCATGCTTGCAGCATTTGAACCTAGTACACCATGAATCTAAATTAAGTCATAGTGAACATACACGCTGAACCATATTCATAGAAACCCTCTTGATGGACTGCGTATTAGTCATTTGAAAGATTTCTAGTCAGTGATACAACCTATGCACCATTTCAGATGCATTTACCAATTATACAGCTTCGTAAGACCTAGTGTTTTGTCGTGTATCTGCACACAATATGCATGCAATAGCTCGTCTACAGCATACAGTGACATTGTACAAACATTTACTGGATGGAAACAATGTCCTGTGCTGTGTGGGCAGGATCGAAGCAACCGCGACAGATCTAAGTCACAGACAGAGCTCAGGAAGGTATTTTAGACACTTTAAAACCCAGTGTCACCAATGTGTGCAGCCTGGACAGACTTGTAATCAAATAGAAACAAGCTTTATGTAGGGTTTGTGGCGATTGTTTTAGTTCAGTAAGACAACAAACTGAGCACATTGACGCATTTGCTGACTGCTGCAGTTACATGGACACTGGACATTTAGGACAGATTAATAATGTGGACAGGAAGGGCACAGAGGAAATTTATTCCCCAAATAATAAATACAAAGCGCCAAAAAGCCCCGAGGTGACACTTTTGCTCTTTTTGCTTCTATTTACTTGTTCTTTCCCATCGGAAACTATTTTCCACTTCATTTCGTCTTATGTTGTGGTGTTTCCAATGTTGACAAAGTAAATGTTCCGTTAAATAAAGGCATTACAAGTTTGGAGCTTTGCGGCGTTCACAAAACGTTTTGCCGTAACGTTACCAAATGCTGTCAGCAAAACAGCTATTGTATAATATCAAAGTCTATCAAGAAATAATGACAGGGAGAACTTGCCAGCAACATTGTGCACTGTGAAAACAACATTAATGTAAGAAATAGGCTTTAGTTCGTGTGAAGCTAATTTAAGCTAGTAGCATGCGCTAGTTAGCAACTGGCATCTTCACTACAAGAAGCAAGACTGTTGCTCGTTAGCCTAGCGTTAGATCCTGTCTGCTTTCAGTAATTATAGCCACATTTCAAACTATTCAGTGCAATAAAGACACATACATTCAGGTGATCCACAAACTACCCTTCACTTCTTAGCTGATGCCCTGTTAGCCAGCCACAGCATGATGCGCCTAGCCAGCTAACTAAAGCCAACAATAGCTTTACATGTCGAATTTAGGACCGCTACATAAATACAATTAGCAGTGTTTACTCACAGTTTTATGTCCACTCTCGAAGATCCGAACAGCGAGGGCAGGACCTGGGTGAGAACCCGCTGCTCTTCAGCTCTCACAACCAAAACAATACTTCTGTCCACACTGCGGATCACTAGCAAAGTATCAAAATGTGTATATACAACTTGCACCGTATTAACTATTCGCCTCCCAAAACACTTCACTTCCAGATCTCCGCAGGTACTCCAAATACACTATAAATAACAGCGAAACCGTTAAAATTATGCCCTGATGAATAGCGACTTTTAGAAATTAGATCCCTTCAAACTGTCTCTTTTCCCTGTGTAAAAATGGCGGCGCTGCCAGGAGCGCACAGACCCCGCCCCCAGCGCCCCCTCCTCGCCATCATCAGCGAGAGCCACGCCTCCGCATCTGCGGGGCCGCACACTCGCTCTCACAAGGGCACCATGGCCGTGCTCTGTGCGCGTTCACGGAGCGAGCGTCCGGTACAGTCAAACCACACGACCTGCTAACTTTATACTTTACTACACGGCACCCGCGTTTGACGACAAGATGACAGGCTCTGGATCAGGAGGAAAGCTTGCCTGCTAAGAATCGTGGTGTAACTAAATTAAATATTTACGCTCTGAAAAAAAAGGATATTCAGAGGAGAACGTTTTTATTCTAAGCTATTATGGCAGTGTTGCAGCATTAGAAGTTATCTTACAAACATTGAATTCGCAGCGCAGGATAGCTCTCTGACTGTCTGAAAGTCAGGCTTACGTAACCCATTCCCCATGTGCCATATGTTTTATACAAATCTGAACAGATATGGCCAACAGATCCATGAGGCGAGCTCCTCTTGCTCATGCCAGCTGTAACCTTACACCTTAGTCACTCTATTACACACCACACCGCGTGTCTGTAGAAAAATGTTTGACATTTTATGGCAAGAAACCGTTCTCATCGTTTCCATGACTTGACCCTCCTCCAAACCTCCACCAAACCGCATCTCCCCGCGCATGCGCACTTCCGGTGTCGAGCAGCGGTTACTCGGAAAAGACCGAGCGCCGAAGTACGAGCCGAACATACAAAGAACGTCAAAGAAATGTGGCGGTTCACGGTGTTGCAAAGGGAAGCAAAGTCCCCTATTGGGTTTTAAAGCTTGTTTGAACGGTTAAAACGTGGATGTTAAAGGCAGTGTCCACGTTTAAAGAAGTTGTCTGCTCTGTGATGACATCATGTTAGTAGAATTTGTGGGCGGGCTCTGAGCTGTGAGGAGAGAGGGGTGCAACCGGAGAGCGACACCGCCGAGACGCCATTAACGTAGCACTGGAAAATTACAAACAGACGACCAAATCCTGGCATATTCGCCTGTGGGGTTTAGGTTGGCCATGCCATTGGTACAAACGGCCTGATCAGTGGGTTTTGGCCGAAAGCTGGACGCCCGTGTCGCTGCTCTGTAGAAAAGGTGAACGCAGCGGATGGGAACAAGATGGCGCCCACAGTGTCGGCCGCTCGCTTGGGTGGCGTCATGCGCGCTCTCGCTTCAGGATTATTATTGTTTTCAGCAGCACGTCAAATGTCATGTTCTATCTGCCATACGCATACAATTTCAATGCTGCAATTACTTGCATTAGACGGTTTAGGATTTCCTTTACATCAGGATTGATTTAACATTTACATAATCGCATGTCTTCTCTTTGTTGTAATTTTTACATGCTTAAAACAGCCCATAATTTGTGTTTGCAATGACGCATAGTCAAACGAGAAAGAAAAATAATAGTGTTGCTTTGGTGATCATTGCAATACAATGCCTTTGTATTTTGTAGCAAGTAGGACAGTTGCCGCCCTCTAGTGGCCCATTTGTATGCAGCATACAGTTGTGTGTAAATAAAAATATAAATATATACAACTGTTTGTTTTTTATAGAAGAATATGTGCTTTTTCCATGTCTGTATACAAAGATCACAAACAATGACCAGCACCACTATGGCTGTAGGATTGATGAAGGGGAAATATAGTTTTAACTGCATAAAGCTTATAAACATATCTTTGAAGTATACATTTAGTTTATAATGCACAAAACTATGTAAAGAATGTAATACTAAATTTCACTGGAATCGGCCTGCCTTTCTCACTTTTTTTTACTGTAAGAGAGGCAACAGCAATGAATACAACCACAGATACTGCTCAACCACTACAGCCATTTTCTCAGCTGAACATGAACTTTTCTGAACTGGTCACTGTGGCCTTTTACCAGAAAAGTTCAGGGAAAACCGATGTTACACAACTGTTTTAGGGTTACAGTCACCTTAATGAGAAGAAAGTAGCCTACAAGCTCATGGAAATAATACAAATATTTTACAATATGATGCACAGTAATATGCACATAAATATCTGAATTTACAATATACTTAAGCTTTAGTTTTAAGTTTTAGGTTTAAGTTTTAAGGCACTATTACACTACAGTTTTTGAAGAGATTTACAAAATGTCTTTTTTAGATACAATAAACTTTGGGTTGACTTTCAAGAATCTACATTTGTGTACATGAAATTGACATATAAATATATCATGAGATTATTACACATATAGTCGACATTTTTGTTTTCTGTAAATACACCACATTTAACACTATATTAGTCAAACAATGGAATATTAGTTTTACTTGGGTAGTGTTTATCCTTCAAGCAGGTTGAAACTGTGGGGCAGAATTCAGCCAATCAACGCAGAGGAAAATATAGGCTTTTCGCGCTCTGTCCAATCACAGAGACCGTTCTTGCAAGGCGCTTTATTGACAAGGAGGAAGGTGACTTTTCATCGGATTTTGACTCTCCACAAAAAATAACTCGAAATATAGGAACATTTTATTCAATGTGAAGATGTCTAGTTTGGGGAAAGCAGTGGGAATTATACGGACGACGTCACTTCTACTTAGACGAGGTCCTCAACGAATGATTAGGAGAAAGTAAGTGACCCAACACACTGTTAGCTTAGCCTGTATGCTAACTGAGGTGGTCGAGGAGAAAAGAACTATCAAGTGTTTGTGTTGTACTGTACTTTTAAGCCAACCTGTTTTTCTGTTCTGTAGTGGAAGTGGTGGGGTGCATATTACGCCACTGTACAGACAATATCCAACGCTGACCAAGAATCAGAAAATCACGGGTGAAGTTCTTAGCAGTGGAATGTGGTTTTGGATACTTTGGCATTTCTGGCACAACCCAGATGCAGTCCTGGTAGGCCACGTTTAAATGCTTGCTTTGTTGACTTTTTAGAGGGCATATTACTTACATGGATCGAGCTGAAATGCGCTTGTTTTCTTTGTCAGGGTCATTTCCCTTGGCCTGACCCCGCCGAGTGGACAGATGAGGAACTGGGCATCCCACCTGATGATGAGGAATGATCTGTTTTATCAAGGTACACCAATCTTTACTATGATCATGTTTCTTGAAGTCAAATGGCTATCAATGTGCACTTACATAAGATTCATTTACTTTGCTAATTGTCACATTTCTCTTGCAGATTTCTGGAAGCCACCACATGTACATATAATAAATTGTGTAAAAATAAAAGGCTGTTAAACCTTGGTTTGTGCAAGCTCTCAGTGGTCCATCGTAGAAAAAGCTAGAATCTTCAACTGGGCAGGGTTGGATGAGTAGAGGACGCTTCGTTTCTTCTCGCAGAAGCTTCTTCCTTGGCTCTAGGTCAAGAATAAAGATACACAAACAAATCATATTTAAAAGAGAAGAAGCAAAATGTCCTCTACTCAACCAACCCTGTCCAGTTGAAGATTCTAGCCCTTTCTAGCTCTTTTTACATTTAAAGCTTGATGAAAGTCAGAACAAAAGCATTCTTTACACTTTCAATTTTATTTACACATTTGAAATGCTGAAATCAAAATAAAATGCCTGAACAGTGTCACAGTTAGCCAGTGTATATTCTTAAACCAAAAGCTATTAACAAAACTATTGCATACAACAATGACTTTGACTTACAACATTTGACTTAAGTTCCAGACAAAAGAAAAAGAATTGTGTGGTAGCTTAGCTTGTGTCTAGAATGGACATGTATTGCAAAGGAAAACCAGTATCTAGTCTGTCAAACTGGACAAATCTGATGTCCTTTGCTGCTTAGAGTACTCTTCAAGCTACTTGGCATCAGTTCACCCGGGGTTAATGCAACACAGACCTTGTGCAATTTAAATGAGATTGTTTTCTTAATAATTCAAGTGTATAACAACTGACAGATTAAAAAGCATACTTCTACAGATTAATGGAACGCTCTGAGTCCTCCAACACAAAACATGGAATCAATCTCAAATTAAAAAGCTGCCCCATGTGTTTCAATGGGAATACTAAAAGGGTTGCACCCATAATGTGGCTGGTTGTTTATCAAAAGTTCATGTCAATGGCATCATACCCTGAGGTTGAAGATCTGAACATCTTTTATCAAGACTGACATCCTACTTTCAGCACCTGCATTGTATATATAGAAAAAAAACACTCACTCCAAATGTCCTCAGTCGTTCGATTCTTACATCAACTACTTTGGGATTAACCACAGTGGCTCAGAAAGTCCTTTTGCTAAATGACAAGTGGCACTAGGTTTAGAAAACTGAGACGCAGATATGAAAATGTACAATACTCTGGATTCAATCTCCACAAACACAGCCAGAGAGCAGTGACTAAAAAGAGAAAAACAGAGGACCTATTACAGTGACATGAATCAAGAGTAGAAGCAATACAAGACTGGAACTCACTCAACACAAGGTGTTCTAAACATCCACATTTAGAAAAGGTATTAAAAAGACCTCACAATTGGTTTGGGTCAAAATATAATAAAATCTGTTTCATAATAAATACATCATTCAGAATTTTCAGAGCAAATAAAACAATATCACAAAAGAAAAAATAAATTAAAGGAATTTCTGCAAGTCATAATTCGATCTAGTTAGTCACAATTCATATCGAAAAAAATATTAAAGGACCGCATTTAATTCCTTTTACTGAAATAATCCTCACAAACACTGCTGTCCTTTAACGACAGTGCAGTTTTAATCTTTTTGCACTCAGTTGTGCAAGTCTGTAATATGCACATTTAATTTTTTACAAATAAAAGTGAAAACATACAAAGACTGCACCCAAGTGCTGCTGAAGTCTTATCTCCAAGTCATTATTGCTGGTGTGATTGATATAAAATAAAGCACCATCAGCGACCAGTTCACCCTCTCCCCTTTAGCACCTCGATTCTGGCATAAACACAGCGAGCGTCACCCTTTTGGCTTTTGCATGCCTTTGAGTCAAGCAGAGCGTTAAAATTGCCAAAATAACAAACAAAGAGTGTTGGATTTTAAGTTGTTTTGCAGTCTTCAGTGAAACAAGCAGTTCTGTTTGAGAAAAATCCTCATCCATTTAAATGCCCTTTCAAGCTTTGGATCCTGTGGTGCAAAACAACCTAATTCATGAAGTCTCCTTTTTTCATAGTGTGCTTGTAACAAAGTCGTGCATTTGCTCTTTTTACTTACAATACCCTGTCTCCAGCATGCACAGACGTTCATTTTGTTTTTAATGCTTCCAATTGTGGTCACTGGGCAGTGTCTTTCTTTGCGTAGGACAAAAGTAATCTGTATCAAACAGGAGTTTTAAACAGGACGTCCAGCGCACTTTTCCTCACGAGTGTTGTACAAAGACCCTGCTCTGTCTGTTGAGTTTCAAAATCTTGCTGAGTCGTTGCTTGGCTGTGGCCATTCCTTTTTTAGGTCGCTTGCCTGAAAAAAAAACAAAAAAAACAATTTTAATGATTTAAAAGGTTGTCTTATAATGCACATGTATAAAAGTGAGGAAGTGAGGGCACACCTTTCGTAGCCTGATTGCTTATGGGTGGGGGGTTGGGGGCGTGTCGTTTGGAAGGGTGCAGCGGGGGGGACATGGAGGGCTCACAGTACTGGTACTTCATCTCTGGACTGGGCAGCCCCTGATTGTCCCAGGCCTCGCTGCTGCTGTTTCCTTGGCTGTCCATGGGGCTCTTGTTTCCCTGCAGATGGTGCTGCTCCGAGTCCCTCTGCTCGAGCAGGAGGCGCTGACCCGGACTGGACCACCACGGCTCCTGGGGCGGGGCCACATTCTCCGTCTTGGCGCACAGGAGGCCGGCCATAGACAGCATCCCCTGAATGGCTTCTTCTGTGCTGGGTGAGGTAGGATGTTCTCTGCAGACGGTACATTATGATTTCCTCAGACTGCTGTTTAACACACAGACTTTATATGATGATTCACTACTCACCGTTTGAGTGGTTTGAGTTGATGCCTGAGTTCCAGACCAGACTGGTCCATCTCCTGCGCCGGTGACGTTTGGGCCTCATCCTCCTGGCAACTGTCAGTGTCCTCATCATCAGAAGAGGATAGAGGTGACACTTTGCGCTGCTTTGAGAAAATAAAGTTAACGAAACATAATAAATACATATTCAGCTTGAGTTAAGCTTTAAATGCATTAGAAACATAAATATTTACCCGTGTATGGAAGTCACAGTCAGACTCCACGTCTGAAACACTCGAGTTTCCCGAAGCTTCTTCCCTGAGATTCGCTTCTTCTTTCAGACCACCTGACCAAGAAATGTAACAATGATAATGCACTTTTTATGTTGTATTTTTTAAACCTATGACTGAGGAGAATGCCTTACCACAGAGTGACCCTTTATCACTAGTGTTGGACTTTGGTGGACTTTGGCCAGAACAGGCCATTTCACCCTCCCTTTTGACGGGGCTGCTCCCTGGTTTTCTCAGATCTCTGTAGTTTCAAAACAAGTTTGTTTTTTCATAGTTAGTTTGGGGTCAACAGTACATTGAAGTTGTGTATCAGGTTCTGCCATCTAGTAAAATAAATGTTGTTTCTTGATATTAAAAAGAAACCTTCTTAGATTACCTGATTATTCTGCCGTTAACAAACATTAACCGCAAGTGATTATCGTCCAAAGACTCGGCAACAGCTGACGCAGACGCAGACGCAGATGCAGTCGACACCTTGTTGAGCTTTCCATAGACTTTAGCACAGAACGCTGCATCCTGTAAAAATGTGCGTGTGGTTTCTTTTAGTCAAAAGTCTTACTGGTTCATGAAAAAGAAAATTCTGCCAAATAGAACTTGTATCCCCTTCTGTAGCTTCAGGAAAATATGATGTAATGCAACAATGAAGCACTTACCTCTTCAAGAGGGCCAACCTCCAGCCTCTTGAGCACCTCCCTGGTGTGCTGCTCTAAGATATCCAGGTTGGTGGGTATCTTTGGTGCTTGGCGCTGCTGCTCCCTCAGTTTCCGGGCTGCTCTCCGGGCTCTCCGGGCCTGGCACAGCCGCTCCAGTGTGGTGCGTGTCGCCGGACAAGTCGAGCCAGAGCCTGCTCCACAAGCACTTCCCTGAGGTTTCACTGGCTTCACACCATTCACTGGCTCCTCCTGCAAGTTTAATACATATTGAATCACATCGCTCTGACAAACCACAATCAACAACAACCATTTATTTGACAGAAAAAAAGAAAATAAAAGTTTATTTTCATACCTCTAGGTGGCGTACTTCCTTGGTGAGCTCTTTGATGAGATGGTTCGGTCTGACATTGTCGGGTACTTCACTCGAGGGCTCAGTGACCTAAACAACAGAACAGTGATCATGAAATACAGGTCCCAAATGCATTAGAAACCCACAAACCCAAAGGACTGTCTCTTCACTCCTCACTTTACTGATATTTCATTGGTGAATCTAGTAATGACTTAATTTACATGCCTAGCCCTGTTTCTAATTGACCATTGAATTGTTTACAAAGTGAGTGAAGTGGCACGACATTAAAAACACAGAGGCGCATCAAAAGGTGGATCGTTTTGAGCATTTGAGAAAGAGAAAAGCTAAGATGCAGGATTACTCAAACATGGTATTGTATATAAAAAAACAACCCCATGTTTTTACAGTAGTTAGAACCTCAAAAAAGTACAGGATTTAAGATGGATTTCAGTTTATTGTGGAAAGACCCACCTCTCTCTTCAGCCACGTCTTTAGTGCACCAATTAAAGCCTTAACTCCGTCTACCAGGTAGATTGGTGGAGGACACCCGTCTTCTCTGAGCTCTGAAGACAAACATATTATTATCATATTATTTTTTAATTTATCACTTTCACAGTTATAACTTTAAACACATAGACGAACATACCTTTAAGGGTTTCCAGAAGATTCTTTGCCACATACCAACAAATGGCCTCAAAATAAGGAAATTTGAAAAGATCTGGAGTTTTTAGACGCCGTTCCATTTCATAACACCTAAGAAAAATTAATTATGTATCATTCATTTGAAAATAAAATGTACACCGTTTTGTATAATCATGCTTTGCTTACCTAAGTTGCATGCCAATATTAAGATTGTGAAGAAAGTTTCCTCCAAACGCCATGCAGTCCTGAGAGGTAAGAACACCGTGGATCCAGCCTGTAGGGGGCGCCACAACCAAACAAACAGAGCAGATTAGCTTCAGACAACAAAGACAAAAGACTTGACACAAAGTTTTTTTGGTGTTGCTGGGTTTTTCTTTCGAATAGAAACCAAGTCCAATCTGATAACAAAAGCATATGTGACAATAATGAAAGTGCAGTAATAATAAGATTGAAAGGGGGGGCACATTTTTAAAAGTGAGGAAAAGCAGGGGTCAGTGTGGAAGGGGGTTCAGATGGACAGCTCTGATAATGCCCTGGTCGACTGAGCTCCTCTGAGGGTGACCCCGTTTTTAAATCCACACCCTCAAAGGTTTTAACAAAGATGCAGAGAAAGAATGGAACCAAGACTTATTCACACTTTGTCCACAGAGAGTGACAAAGTGTGAGACTGAATTATATCTCGCTTTTTCTGGCAAAACTAAAAAAATAAACAACAAGATTAAAAGTAAAATGATACTTTATGAGGTTAATCCTCTAATAAAAATCAGCTTGGGTTTCAGGGCAGCTCCAGGTTTGGCCAAGTGAAATTTAAGACTTTTTAGTGCACTCACAATTAAATTTAAGGATACATTTCAAGGACGCATGTTTTTCCACTTTTTTTACTCACGATGTGAATAAAAAGCATGTAAAATCAATAGAGATATAATAGGCTCATAGTGAAAATAAGATTAGTAAAGTTTTGGATGCACAGTTTGAGAAATGTATTTTAAACATTTTTAAAAACAGTACGGTTGCAATGATTTTTAAAAGTAAGTGCATCAATTTAAAAACTAAACATTAATTTAAAGCATATTCTGA
>JAADKR020000001.1:5761975-5772555 GCA_011763505.2 Lythrypnus dalli
TTTTGGTCCTGATTTTGTAATATGTGCCTCCTTTTGGTCCTGATTTAGTCTTCTGTGTCTTGTTTTGGTCCTGATTTTGTAATATGTGCCTCCTTTTGGTCCTGATTTAGTCTTCTGTGTCTTGTTTTGGTCCTGATTTAGTCTTCTGTGTCTTGTTTTGGTCCTGATTTTGTCTTTTGTGTCTTGTTTTGACATAATTTGCTGAAAACTTACTCATGATTTGCATTTAAATTGAATGGAACATACTGAGGCGAAACAGTTTAGGAAGATATCGCAATAATATTGTTGATTATTACACACATGTATCTCATATCTCAAGTTTTTCAATATCATGCAGCCCTACTGTACGCCATGACATTGCTGAACAAAATGCAAACCTTTTCTGATACTAAGTCCATTAGATTATGACTTCTTATTTTCTGTTGTGTGTGCTGTCAATTTAACAACGTAATCAACTCTTCAATCACATTTTGACTGAATACATGAACAAACTAAAATCGAGTAATTGCACAAACGTGTCCAAGATGACACGCATTGCTTTTTTGGCTGCTCTGTCTGCTCCACAGGCCAAAGCCTTGTTGCCAGCTGAGCGCAGCCAGATGTTGGGCAGCTGCAGCCAGAACACACAGACACAACCGTAAAAGTGCACTGCTGCGCCATGAAGACGCACAGGGCTGACCAAGGGCACGTCTGCAGCCAGAAAAATCAAGCAGTAAAATCAGAAGCAAATTTCAAGTACATGATTGCATATGCTTGACGTGCTTTTTAATCTAGCCAGTCTATCTTTATACAGGACACCTTTGCACCTCACGGTCATGAATGCAAACTATGGACATGACATCATGGAGGAGCTAAAAGTGGCAAATCCCCCTGTCAACCATCAACGTAAATCATGTCCCTGGTTTAAAAACAACAAAACAACACAATAACAAAAAATGATAAATGCTCAAACTAAAATAGGTATAGGGTAAACTCTCAATAAGATTTTTCTAGGGCAAATGATTATAATAGAATAAAGAGCACACAAGATAGAATCAGAGCACTTTAACACTGGTATGGTCACATGACACATGACTAGGGACAACTCCAGAAAGAACTGCAAACCAATGGTGGCTGAACGCCTCCAAAACACAGCTTAAAAGCCTGGCTCCAAACACATTTTTTCTACCGACAGCTTGAGCGAGAATATTGTATTTTTAATCGCTTTGGTTTTTGTAAACAGATTTTTAGAAGAGGCTGCTATTTTCTTTGATGGACAGACTCTAGAGAACTGGGGAGGCTTGTTGCCACTTCCTGTCTGGAACATGCACCATCTTGATCTTACTCACAACATGAGCCTATTGCTTTGAATGGGCAGTAACGGCTTCTCTTGTTATAGTATAGAATGGATCGAGCAGGCGAGGTATGTCAGAAATGGATGTTTTAGAATCCCTGAGTTTCTCATTGATTAGCAGAATGACTTTGGTACAGGTGCTCACTTAAACGATCGGTGTTTAGCGCCACATAATAAAAGGCTACAGCGCTGACGGGGCGGGGGGCACTGATTGCAGGGCAGCCCATCCTGCCAATATAATAGTAGGGAAAACACAAAAGGTAAATACAATTTCCATCGGCTAAAATAACCGGCCAGAAAAATGCAGAGGAAAATAAAAAAGGAAAGTAGGCTATATGCAGGGAATGCATGACTTTTCTCTCTTCATGCGTCATCAAATTTTCCCAGAGAATGATGGCTTACAGGTAGAGTTCCTTTCAAACCAGTGCGTTCATAACTTTACAGATAATCAATTATTATTTTGTAATGTCTTGAAGAAACAACACTTTCACAGTCCGGACCAGCTGTTGAACACGTTAAACCCATGTGAGTTCAGGCAGACGGACTGCTGCCTGCACAGTGGCTGCTCCTGGGAGTTTCCCCAGAGTTTAGAGCCTGTCTGCCAAGTTTCTCTGTGCAGACTGTCCTGGGACTTTCCCCATGTTGAAGCTGCTCTGAGTGTGCCAGAGCTGGGTCCTTGGTGAATCAGTCTAGGTTTATTTTCAATTAATTTAGCCAGCACTTTTTCTCTTGCTTTTTCTTCAATATTTTAGTGGTGAGTGAACTAACCACATTTATGGTATTTCGCATAAGAGTGGAAAGATATTAGTGCATTACTGGTACACACTCGTATTAAATGGCTTGTGTCGCGCATTATTCAAGAAAAGCTTCAGCCTCAGTCATCCTCAAATGGCGAGGATAGGACGTCTCTGTAGATGCTGATGATACCACCCTCTTTATTCCCCATCTTTGTTTGACACATGACATGGGCCTATTACTTTGAGTCGGGCTGAATAGCCATTAGAGATTTGTTATTTTTATATCTTTGGTCACATTCATTTCTTACCCACCTTTTCTAGCAAGATCTTGACACAAGAGACATGACCCTCGTAAGTCGCGGCGAGCAGAGGAGTGATCTTATGCTTGTCTGCAGCCTGAAAACATAGATAGAAAAAAAATGCGAGAGGAATTTTAAGGAGTTGTCAGAAAAAACAGCTTTAGTTTTAGCCTGTTCATTCAAAATTGGCCTTACGTTAACATTTGCTCCCATATTAATGAGGTGCTCCACCAAGTCGGTTTGACCAAAGTCTGCAGCTACAAGTAGTGGTGTCCTTCCTCCATCGAGCTCTTTGTTCACATCAGCAGGCTGAAAAATAGATCAAAACATTTCAAATTAAGTCAATACATTAGTTATGCAACACAATCATTTACAGAAACTTGAATATATTTAGCAATTTTAATAGATTATTTCAATGATTTCAAAAATGACTGAAAATAATCATGATAATCATCGAGCAGTCTTACCACATCTTTTAATCAATTTCAAACCACAGCCCTGTGCTGAGTCTGTAGTGCATTCTGCATTACAGTTCATCTTAATTTCTTGTATAACACCACATTATCGTTATTCCCGCCAATGATTAATGGAGCAGTAAAAGTATTATTCAGATAGTGGTTGTGAACACAAAATGAGTCATCATGAGAGACAATGACAAGCAGAACTTACTTCCTAACAAGCAAAAGACTCCCTTGTTGTTCGCTTCTCACTTTAAAAACATCTACTGACAGACTGACCTGAGGCAGCAAGTGAAAATATAATGCTATGAATATTTGTTGTATTTTATTTTTACGTATTATACTCTTTATTATCCCTGTATGGGAATGCATTGTCAGCATTTGACAGGGTCCCGACCTGAAATAGATAAATGACTAAGGATGCACCAAAAGTGATTCTACTTTAAAAAATAAATAAATTGAGAATGAGTAAGAGTACTTTGACTTGAGTACCTGCCAATACTGAATACTGACATGAGTAAGAGAGAGCAGGGAGGGTTTGGTCACGGTTTCAGAGCTAATAAGAGAAACCAGGTTAAGTTTATGGTCATGGTCACAGATGTCACATACCTGTTTATGTATGGTAGATGGCAGATAGCAAAAACCAGAGCAAAAAGGAAAAAAAAAATCAACTTCTAGAAACTTTTGGTTGTCGAGTGTGAGTCAGCGTTCTTTCGACTTGGCGTTCATTTATCATAATTTCCATGGTGAATAGGAATAATTGACTTAAAACAAAGATGAATACATTTAACAGTGCAGTGTTGAAATGATCTGCCTCCTCAGTGTGTTTTCTGTGTGAGGAAACGCTGAGCCAAGTGTTCGCTGATTAGAAGTGCAACAGTGTTTCCAAACTTCTTAAATCTTTTGAATAGGCTTAAAGATTGTTTTGTAGAAGGGTAAACTTGTAAGAGGGAAGTACTCAAAGGGAAAACTATATCAGATTTTCACACTGCAGAGCTGACAGTTGCTCTCAGTGAATATCCCCAGGAAGTACTACAGGTTTTTTTTTGGCATGTATGTACAAAATGAGCAGAATTTACAAAAGCCACAGATAGACCATGGGCACCATTTGTAAAAGGCTTATGGGAGCTGCAAAGAGCTCTACTTTACATTTATTTTAACCTTTACACGTCTATATCAATCCTAAGAAATCTCTCAAGATCTATAGCAAGAGAATACTTTGAAAAAGAAGTCTGATTAACCACTGGCCGGGTCGTGACCACTGTCCATCCGAGGACGAGCATGATTCATGTGTGCCTTATGGAGTCCCCGCCTTTAGTCCTCCTTAACCTTTATTACAGGCCGGACTGAAGGTCAAGTGAAATTCACCGGAGATAATTATTCATCCCGTGGCCAGACCGACCCAATCCATTAGCAATGATATACAGTGTCATGCAAACGTTTGGGCAGCTCTGATGATTTTCATGATTTTCCTTTCTAATCACTGGTTGAAACTGCAGTTAAATATATCATATAGTAGACGAACGTCCTACGATACAGCGTGGTTGCTTTAATTTATCATTTATGGTAATATAGCCCATTTTTATACACTTTAAATTTAAGATGGCTTTGAAATAATAATACTCTAAATGCTCATTTTTAGGCAGTATTTCTGAGCTCTGAGTTTTTAAAGAACAAAATGGGTAAGCGGCACCTTATTTGCCTACTCAGCTTAAAACTTTTGGAACTTTAAAATGTGTAAAAGCTCAATTTTAGTTTTAACTTTTCTATTTTAGTTCCATTTAAGCCTTGTTTTGGTCTTGATTTTGTCTTTTGTGCCTTGTTTTGACATACTTTGCTGAAAGCATCGATAGACAGTGTGTTTTTTAATTATCTTACTCTTGCATAATACTTAAAATAATATAAAATAATAAAAGTATGATTATCCCTATTCATATTTGGATGTTTATGGGTGAATATCCGGCCCACAACACACCCTGACTGTGGGATATCGGCCCATGGCTTTGACACCTCTGATGTAAACAGTGTGAATGCCACTTGAACCCACTTCACCTCACAGGGTTTAATATCAAGTGTGCTTTACTGATAAGGTGCACTATGGACTTTTGGTCCTGATTTTGTCTTTTATACATTGTTTTGGTCCTGATTTTGTCTTTTATGCCTTGTTCTGGTCCTGATTTTGTCTTTCGTGCTTTGTTTTGGTCCTGATTTTGTCATTTGTGCCTTGTTTTGCTTCTGATTTTGTCTTTTGTGCCTTGTTTTGGTCCTGATTTGGTCTTTTGTGCCTTGTTTTGCTCCTGATTTGGTCTTTTGTGCCTTGTTTTGCTCCTGATTTGGTCTTTCATGCTTTGTTCTGGTCCTGATTTCGACTTTTGTGCCTTGTTTTGACAACATTTACTGAAAACGTATTCAAAATCTGTGTTTACATTGCATGGAACACACTGATATGAAAGTTTAGTGAAATAAATATCATTATCGTAATATTGCACACCTGTATCACATATATCGCAAGTATTTTCAACATCGTGCAGCCCTAAACAAATGTAGAGCTGATGATGGAAGACAGGATGAGCAGAAAAGTCTAGTAGTGGCTAGTGGGCTAGTGCTAACCGCAGCTACTTCAGGGCAGAAAATCGCAATGGGAGAGCGCTGCACTTACTGATGTCAGGAGTTTTTTGACGTCCTCCACCTCTCCGTTTTTCAATGCCCACATCAGATCGTCCGACATCTTTTTAAGCGCAGATGATGTCCTCGGCTCCTCTGCGATACAGGACACTGGTCAACTCTTGGGCTAGTCTGTTCAAAGTTAGCCGCTTCTTGGCTAACGGATGAGTGGCTAAAAGCGCTCGCTGCCTGCTACAAGTGCCGCTTTTTATTGCTAACGCAGACCCTCTGTTATAAAGGCTGTTTGTTTCGATTTAATAGGGGGAACGCTAGAGGAAATGGAGTTAGTAAAAAACAAAGTAGAAAGTGGGGTTCCGCCTTTTCAGCCAGTCCAAAGTATTTCCGATTACGCGCAACCCGGAAGTGCATCGTTAAAAGGACCGCTACCTGCCGCCGCTCCATTGACTTCCATAGGCACCATAGACAAACATAGAAACGCCATTAGAGCCTGACGTATGCGTGCAGTTAGCAAGACGGCTATTCCGGTGAGTACACCACCTGCAGATTCAGGACCCTTGCAATTTCCACTGGGAATTTATGAATTAAAAGCAGAAATCACCTGCAGGCCACATGAGTTAGAGGTAGAGGGTCAGAAGTTAGATGATCAGTATTATTTCTCGTTTTTAAAGACTTTTTGAGTGCAAGATTGCGATTTTTTGCTGTTTGCCAAATGTCAGCCTCAGGAGAGAAGTTTTTTTAAATACTTATTTAAGTCATTTAACATAGTAGCAAATTTGATTGCACTTTCTAATCTAAATCAAACTCTTCAGTGACACTGTTCCAATTTACTTGGTCTAAATCATGTTAAAAATAATTGATTTGTAAATTAGAAGTGATTGACTGTGAAAGGTGGTGGAAAAAACACCAATTCAAGGCTCCACTCAGTCCATTCAAAGTAAAAAAGAAGAAATGTGGTTGTAAACCTTCGAAATTTGTCTGTCCTGCTTCTTTGGCTGCCTCATTTTCATCATTTATGCAGTTGGTGTGGATGGTTGGTATAATGAGCTGTAAATTATGTTTTATCTAATATATCCAACATAATTTGTTCATCGTTACTTTGGTAACAACAACAAGAGAGTTCTGCAGCATTTAGCTTCCTGCCTCCAGCTCAGGCCCCAGCCACTGTAGCCTACAATGTGTACAAACAATGAAAGGGGTCTATTGTAATTGCTGTGAAAAAAAAACACAACGTTAAGTGAATGATTTTAAAGGACACCGGGAGCTAACAGCAGATTAACTTATAGCTACGAGTTGATCTAATAGACTTGGACTAGTGTCTGCCTCAGAGAATGGTGAGTCTGAGTGACCTTTCAGAGGTCAGGCCCCGAGCACTGCATCCTGTGATTGAAGCATGGGTGACTATTGCTTTTGTTGAGTTTTCAAGTACTTTTGATGCTGTTTTTTTGCATTTATTTTGTAATAATTTCAAACACATCTTGCACTTTCTCAGTAGGAAATGCTTGTTTGATAGATTGTTTGTGCAGGACAGTGCATGTTCATGAAGTACATCGGGCTCATCCATGTAAACACACCACACCAGATTGTAGACATTTGCTAATTTCCAAGCACATAGAAAGGCCAAGCTGTGGAGCATGAATGTTGAATACCATAGTCTTGCTGATCTAAAACAACTAATAACATCAAATTCCCCTGTAGTTCCCTTCCTGGTAAACATCTTTGTATCCCTCAGCCCATCCTTCCCTTCACAACAAGTCTCTACAGTTCACTGTCAGGCATGCTGAGACTGGTCTCAGAGCAGACCGGTATGTGTTGCTTAGGAGTGAAGCTTGAGCTGATGTTTTTGATGCTTTGGAGAACCTTCTCTGACTGCTCTGCTGAGGGAATCAAACAAAGTTCTGGAAAGAAAATTTTGTTCAGACCATTTTCTTAGTGAAAAATCTGATCTAATTTGGCATGAAATTGTGTGTTTCTGCTGGGTTCACATTGAGTACTGAATGGGTATCTTGTGGCCTCCACCAGAAATCAAAAGTAATTAAAGTCAATGCTATTGGCTCATTAATCACAGTGTAGTACGCGTGTGGGTACGGCAATCATGAAGCACTTCGGAAAGAGTCCGTGAGAAGTGTATTTTTGCCGGATGCCGGAGCAGTCCCTGATCAAGCCGAGCAAGGGAATGAAACGAACCAAACCGGTAGTCAAGTGGCAACCAGGAAAGTGAATCCAATTAATGTAGGACTTGTCATAGACTGAGCTCATCTGAAGCACCGCATTAGTCCATACGCACAGCAGGCAACCTTCTTATGAGCACTGAGCACCAGTGCTAACTGGTGTGAGCACTGCCAGGCCATAGACACGACTGGTGTGAGCACTACTAGGCTATAGGCCTGAGTGCTGGAACATCTCTGCTGCAGGAGGAGCCTTTGGCATATAAGTGACCACTGTTTTGGTTACATCCTCAGCAGTTGTGTAAGTTCCCTGAACTTTGATTTGGCTATGCTGTTAAATGCAGCTGTAGTTGGATCTCTTGAGTTTACATGTCAATCCTGCTTTTACTAGACTGGACAGGCAACTTACCCCTCATTCATGTCACTGCAGTTAGTGTGAGCTGGGTGTAAATGCACATACAATATGTATGTTGGCCCAATTGTAGCCCAAAAATATGAAGGTCCCCACGAATATTCGACCAATCAAAACAAAACAAAAAGTGATGAAATGCTGACCCTCCTCTCACAGAGCACTAAACAAAACGCATTATAGTAAATGTTGTGAGCTCACATTAGCCGCAGTGCAGTATTTTGTGGGTCCATGCAGCTCTGCAGAAAGAATCCACAAGGAGTCTACTTTTTCTGGACTCTCTGATGAAGCTGGAGGAAAGAGATTAGACAAAGTAATGTATGCAATCTCTTAAAAAGACAAGCAGGTGAAGAAACATTGTAGTACTTTATCCATGCAGCACTTTTTAAATATGAATAAATGTGAAATAGCCTATTCAAAGCATTTCATGTTATAGGAATGAAACAAGGCTCCTTACAAAAAATAAATAATGAAGTTCACGCCTGCAGGTACATTTTAAATCATCCAACCTTCCACACACCTCTTCCATTCAGCGGCTCCGTTTCCCATCATCCATCACTGTGCAGCATTGTCCACTCTCAGATGATGCAGCTGATCACCCCTGACTGGCCATGGCTGGGGGGATATGCTTTATGTAGTAGATGTGAGTCTTGATAGGATCTGACAACTTTATTAGGCACAAATCAGCCAGCCCATGGTTTAATTCTCTGCTGCGTGTGAGCCCTGAGCTGCAGCTTGTGGTCATCGCTGCCGTTCACCATGGTTCATATCTTTTTATTCAAAGCCTTTGGGTCATCTGCACACATTATTGCTTCCATCACTGCTGACCATCGCCGACTGCATGCTTCAGGGAGAATATAAAAAAGCACTTTCTCCTCGTGGGCTGCTCATGGAAAATAGTGAGAAGATGCTAAACAGAAAACACTCCCGTGGCAGTAAAGACGCACTGCCTTCAGAAATGGTTGTTTTAGTTGTTAATTATTGTTTTTCATGCTTTTCTTAGGCACCAGGGGCTTTGTCAGTCAGTGGAGATTGTGTGCTCCCAAAATTCACAGTTTTAATAGTGGTATGGAAGTGGCTCATGTATGAAATGTAAATTGCTGATGCGTATCTATCCCCTTTTTACTGAATGTGCCCTAAAAGCCTCCTACAAGTGTTGGAAATTAGCAGTTTTGCATTAATAGAAGAAAGCACGAGTTCTCCATTGCTATTGTTAAGCCATACATAATAAATACAATACAATTTGCATTAATTTACACATTTTTGCCTTTATGAATTTAGTTAATGTAAAGCTGGCCCATCCCATTGTGCACAGCCATTATGTAAATTATGTATGCCCTGTCTACATCAAAATATCAAGCCTTTTTTTTATCAGTCTCTAACATGCAACTCTTGGCGCCCTGCTTTGTTTTATCTCACCATCTAACAAAAAGCACTTAAGTAATTCATGTGAACTATTGCAATGGCGGCGCTGTGAGAGATAGAACAAAGAAGCAGTTTTTTTTCTTCAGCTTTCAGAAATAATTGTGTGCCCAAGCAGTATTTATTTTATAACAACTTTAAATTACTACAACTACTACAAAAACTACCTGCTAAAGTATAGTACAGATCCTCAAATCCTTAACTTGTTACTGACCACCCAAAACACTTTTGCATCTTTCCTATTTATTACTATTACCTGCAATGCACAAACTATCCACCAGGAGGAGCTGCAGGACCCTCAGCACCCTTAGTTCCCACAGCTGAACACACTGGGTCCAAATACTCCTTGAATACATGACATGGTGCTAAAACATAACAATAGGAGTTGCACATTCAAGAGTAAAATTGAATACATCCAATTTTGAGAGCAGCAAAAGTTCAGGAAAATTGTACAGTGGCACAGACAGAGACACGGTGCAAATTCATCTATTCACTTCATTTCGGGGGAAGATTTGAATGGAGAAAAAAAACGGGAGAAGCATTTCAGTAAGTCTCTGATTCCCCTGACTGTGCCCACTTCGAAGTCGCACGTCGAAAAAAACAAAAGCATTACACAAACAGAGCATTTTTCTGCTTTGAGGTCTCAATATAAATCTTGCTTTCTTGTTGATCTCGCATCCCGATAGAAAAAAAACAATATCCCTTTTCTTTAGCGCGGCGCACATAGAAAAGAATTTCAATAAAGTCCATGTCACCGATGTATTCTGTAGAGGAGATTTAGAGTGAGCCCACAGGATTTGCAGGACTAAGCCAATTGCTGTCGCCTCCTCATGTCAACTGTGCAGCGCAAACAAGCTTTGGTCTAAACAATGGTGTCAATAGAGCATTTCACCAGAGAAGACTTTTCTTAGCAACGGAAAAGCCTGTTTGGGATCTCGTCGGAGACATGAATAAAGTGCTGTGACTGGCCTACCATTACTGTGCCAGGATTATGCACGCTTCAGATTGCCACTGACATTTTATACGGAAAGCTGCTCTTGTCACTTTACACACAACATTATGATCAATTGCAAAATAAAAGCAGCAGGATCTCAACATGCAGCTTACATTATTTTACCTTGAATGTGATGGA
>JAADKR020000001.1:5898459-5918001 GCA_011763505.2 Lythrypnus dalli
ACCACTGCTCTAAATGTGAGCAGAAAAGTCAAATCCACACTGTGTTTGATTAAAGTCTGAACTCACCAATGACCAGCGCAGCCACCAACAGGACGAGGAACTGTCAGGGGAAATATACATTCAGAACAGTTGTTTTATAGATTAGGACATTTTAAGATAGAATTTATAAGAGTAAATAAAGTAAGTACCAGTTTCTTCATTTTGTCTGAAGTGTGTCCAGGCAGCAGCTCTTTCTGGGTCAAATGAGGACACCAACTTTCTTTCAAAAGCGACGTGTGACTGACCTAAATTATCACCGTTTATATACTAGTCTCAGCCTGAGTCCACTCCCTTAACACGACAACTAACTTCAGACTGATTAAACTAGTTAAACTACTCAATTCACCCTTCTGTTGTGTTCAACCCCCACCCGTGACTTTACTCACAACTCTTAAGACATTTTTGTATTGTTTATTTTTGAATGACAGCAAATAAACACTCAAGGCCTTGTTTGTTTTTCTAATATTTCACTAAATATTTAACAATGTTATTTTTTTCTTAACATTGTTCTTACTTAGTCAAAATATCTATTTCATTTTCAAAGATGTGAATGTATATCCAAAAATTCAGACCATTTACTAAAAATATGACGAAATATCACGAAAACCTGTACTTTATGTGTAAGAGTCTGGCCCCCTACAGACTAAAAACGGTACTGCAGGTTGAGATGTTTCACACCCTCCACCAATCAAACGCCGACCGGGCTGTCACGTGACATTGAGAAGACAGAATATAGATATAAAATGAATATGAACAAACTACAATCAAGACAAATATTAAGGTAATCCAAAATAATGTACTATCCTTACTAGATTGAGTGTTTTGAAATTAGAACAAGAGGTATTTTCTCTAGCTACATGTGTCTAATCAAGGTCCGTCAACTTTACTTAGCTAAATAAGGTAGCTAATGCTATGCTATTAGCTAATGCTAATGCTAATGTGCAACAAATAGGAGCGTACACACAAAGGAGTTTGTGTGGGTGTGTGTGTGTGTGTGTGTTTTTTTTGTGTTGTCCTTGTATTCTTTCTGCTATGACATAAAATTCAAGAGCCACATTTAAAAATATATTCATTTCTTTTTGGTTTCACACAGTTTGGGTTCTACACAATGCACACATGTATAAACAATGCACACATGTATAAATAATGCACACATGTATAAACAATGCACACATGTATAAATAATGCACAGATGTATAAACAGTGCTACATGAGGATCAGACGCTGAGCTTTTCTAGTGCATGCAGGAGAGTCTTCAGGTCTTCTCTCATTTGGCTCAGGGCAGTCCTGATCTTGCTGGGCTGGTCCAGTATTTCCACTCTGCAGGTAAAAGGGTCGTAGCACACTGCAAAAGGCCGCTTGATGGTGGCTGCATACCTCCTGATGGAAAAAGGTCAAAAAGATGTTAATGTAAATACTGTAATGTAATCTGGCTATACATATAATGCACTGAACTATGCATCATGAGCTTTTGCTTCTGAGAAATATTGGATTCACTTGACAGAGTGATAAACTTTGATCCATTTACAACAAACCTGCATATTATCTAATGTCCTCAACTATCACATCATCATCTAATGTCCTTGTTTATACTTGTTTGAGTTGTATTTGTCTAAACTTGCCTCTTTTTTAGTATTGGAAAAATATCAAGAGCCAATAATCAACATGGAGTTACAATTGACTGCAAATGTCGAATGGTCCAAGCAGCAGAAATAATCACTGACAAAACAAAAATGAATAAAATAAAAAATGAAATAATAAGTAAACAAATAAACAAGATAGGATTCAAATACCGAGCCAATTAATCTATTAAGGCACTATTTTAAGGCAGTTTTACATTCCAGTTTTTGAAGAGCTTTACAAAAGGAGCGCACTTTGTTTTTCAACGCAATAATCTTTTTTAACAGAATTACAATTATAAAGCAAGTGCTCCTAATTTTCAGAATATACAGACATTATCTTCTAAATGAAATCTAAAACGTACCTCATTTTAATTTTGGCATCTTCAAAGCTCTCAGACACATAGTAAACAGGCTGGTAAGTCTGGTCCTGGTACGGCTGGACTGCAGTCTCCTCTGGATTGAATGGTTTATACTTTGGCTCATTAGATAAAGCATACTGCACAGCAACAAAAGAAAAAGAAAATAAAAATGTAAAAAAATCATTCATTTACATTTCAGCAAATAGTACAACATGTGCTATTTGTGAGACTTACAATGAGTTCCCCATAAGAGGAGAGAAGTCCTGCTCCATAGGCTTTCACAGTCCCATTCTGTTTGCAGAGGCCGAACTCCACTGTGAACCAGTACAACTGCAAAAGATTTAACACAGCATTACTACCAACGTTCCACACTAGATGGAGCTAGAGAGCCGTATTGGGACGAGAATGGCAACTCACCTCAAATACATGGAAATTCATTTATTTATATACTATTTCATGATAAAGTAGAACTATTGAACTCACCGTTGAAAGCTTCTCAATTTCCTCTTCTGAAGCACCGAGAGACGCCAATCCAATCTCCTGTGGAAATACATTATTGTCATTATTATGATCATCAATATTAATATTGTTATTAGTAGTAATAGTAGTAACAGTAGTAGTATCAACATTATGATTATTACTATCATTAGCAGAGGACTGTTATAACATCTCGTTTTTTTACCTGCGAGAACTGTGCAAATTCTTTATCTGTCAACATGGGAATGTGGCCGAGGAGTTCATGACAGCAATCCCTGTAATAACAAAGTACAGATATTAACATGGTAATAGTAGTACAGATATTAAACTGCAGTATGAGGCCAGCTGAGCAGTGAAGCGGCTGGGGAGAGGACTTACGGCTCAGGGGAGTGCATGGGCGCAGAGCTGTGGCGGATGTACTGTGTGCACTGGAAAACTCTGAAGGCCAAACTGGCAAGAAAGTCTCTGGCAGATAAGAGCCCTGCCACTGGACGCAGCTGAAACCCTGTCTTTTCTGAAATGATACAAACAACAAACAAAAAACACACTTATTTAGAACCCAGTGCAATACAGTAATAATATGTCTTTGCAATTCATTCACATTTGATCTGCTTTCTCATTATAAAAACTGACATTGAAACCATTGCAATACAGTTCTTATATTTCTTTGCAGTTCATCCTTATTTGCTCTGCTTTTTCTGCAGTAAAGTATCTCGAGCATCACCTTTGAGAAAAGCGGAGATGTCCTGGAGCTGAGGGATGTGCTCCTCACTGTAGCCACACTCTGCCTCCAGCTGCTGAAGACCCTCCAGGAACTGTCGACAGGCGAAACTGGGATAAATACTGCGGAGCTTCTGGTAAACCTCTCTCCTATTGACAAAAAATCACATTATAAGCCTGCTTTTCCACATTAAGTCTTTATATTACGGTGTATATCCAAGTCTTTACCATGTGGACACCTCCTCTGCAGTGTACTCCACGCGGGGTAAAGGGTCTCCCCTGCAAAAACAACAGGTTAGAAGCTCGAAATAACAGCAAAAACAGCTATTTCTCAAATTTGACTTACTGTTTGTATCGAAAGGCAAGCTCAGAGATATATGCACGTCTTTTCCTGTATTCTGGGTCACTGTAACCCTGGAAAAACAACAAAAAAGATCAGTACAGTCCAGATGTATAGAGGCTTTAATTCACTGTGGAAGGTCGAACTCACTGGATGACTGCAGTCCATGTCAGGATCGAATTTGGTTATTAATAAGTTGCATTTGTCCAGTTCATTGATTTGTTTGGGAAACCAGGGGACTGTAATGATAGAAGAAACAAAAAGAAAGTAAGTCATCATGAAGCTAGTAAATTGATGGAGATAAAGCAGTGATTGTAGACGTTCTGACCTTTTTCTTCTGGGATGGTGCAGACGTCTTCTGCCACTTTCTTCAGGGAGTTCAGGAAGACCTCGAGGTCCGAGCTGTGGATCTCACATTTAATAAGAAACTCCAGGTCTGAGCCGCTGTTTTTCTGCCTCCTCCCGGGTCGGCTTTCGATGTGGAGGAGTTTAGCCTCAAATGTCTGTAAGGACCACAATAAACAAAAAACTTGTAGGCATTTTAAACATAGACATTAAAGGCACTATCCCCTTCATAAACCTAGCTATATATTTTTTTAGCACTTCTCTAAAAGTGAGCCTTAAATGTTACCCTGCAATTCCTGAATGGTGATTATAAAGTCCTTCTTAAAAATCTGGATGAGAGTAAGATAATAAAAAGGAATCATTGTTTAATGAGCTTTAAAGTTTCTATTATCATTGCACACAATTACTACATTCATCATGGCCTATAGTTATAAATGTGTTAGGAAAGTTAAGAATGATTTAAGACCACAACCAACAATCAGGTATAGTTATTTCAATATAGACCATATGGAAAAAATAGACACATGATAATAATAGAATATATAATTATGAATAATATTGCCTTACCTCAAAGATCTTGCCAGTTTTGAAGAAGGCTGCGTTCTTCTGGTTGTTGAGGGTGAAGAGGATGTTGAGGGAGACTCTGCCCTGTTTCTCCTCGAAGACAAAGTGGTCTCCAAACCTGGAGGGCTCCGGGGAGGCCGAGGCCGAGCTGCTGCGGTCCCTGCGGGCGTCCTCGATGAGACTCTGCCTCCGGCCACTGAAGGACCCTGGGACTCCCTCTGTCTTCATGAGTCTGAGAGGAGCTGCTCCACTGAAGGCCACGGGGACGCCCTCTGTCTTCATGAGTCTGAGAGGTCTGTCTGTCTGCTCCACTGACACACAGCAGCCCTTAAATATCCAGCCGCCTGAGCACCTTATGGAAATGAGTTGCGCAAGTGCACCGTTTGATTTTCTTTTTTTTTTTAGACTTCTGCGTCACACAGAGGACACAGCTTTTTGTGATAAAAATAGGGCAGGTATAGGAGAATGAAAAAGTAACAAGTTTGATGAAATTGCATAAATTAATACAGTATGTAACAAAATGACGGCTCAAAAATAACTACTTATTTCCAAGAACTGCATATTTAAATAGTTCCAGTGTCGCATATTTTCTTTTTTTCCCATCACAGCACAGGGACAATGGCGTGTACTACTTAACAGCTCATATTATTTAATGCAGTACTATCAATCCACTATCTACTATATAGTCTGCCTGTATATCTATGTATTTGTAGATTTGTTTATTTTCAAATTTGAAATGTCAAAAAATGCCATAAGATTGCATTGTCTGTTGCCATGACACTGCAATGTTTACATTTACCTTAGCAACATGCACTTAAATCATTACAATCTATCACTTGCCCAGAGCAGACTGTTCACACACTTTCTGCACATTTTTGACACAATTTTGAAGTTGTTATTGATATAAGAATATTCTAAAACACCAAAAGAGGGTATAAGAATAAATATAACAGCAAAAATAAAGAAACCGAGATAAACAAACGTCAAAAAAACATGCATAAACTTTAATGAGTAAAACATCTTGACTAACAGAATTATTTAAAATACTTTTGTGACATCAGAAATTATATTTTTGAATAGTTCACTATTGTAATTTCACAAGTCTTTATAAAAAAAAACATTACTAGAAACTCATTCACTGATACTTCATATTCATCTGACAACATTCTATCATTCTCTGTTATATCATCCATGATTAAAGTCGATATGGTTAAATGCTAGGAATAAGTAATGGTAATAAAGCAATGGTTAGGTATAATACAAGAATATTTGGAAAGCTAGTATCAATAACAGCAAGAGCCAGCAGCAAACTATATGGATATGTTCAGTCAGAGTTATCCACAAACTACTCGAGTTTTCTCAGGGCTTCGCACAGTTTGCTCAGGTCACCTGCAGAAGAAAAAGTCATATGTTAAGGTTGCATTGCATGTACGTGTGTAGTGTACAGTTGTGGCACATACCATTGATGCACTCGGCCAGGTTCCTGAGCTGCTGTGTGTTGTCCAGTACTTCCACACTCTGAGTATACGGGTTATAGCGCACCGTGAAAGGCCTGGGGATTGTGCAGGCAAATCTCCTGTAAATAAAATAATTATTACCGAAATTATGAACAATATCATTCTGTTTTTGTTCCCAAGATAAACAGAAAGTATAGTGTAGCATAGACACCATGTATAGTTGGACTGAACAATACCTGACTTTCTCCTTGGCATCCTCAAAGCTTTCGGCGATGAAGTACACAGGCTGGTACTCTGTTATGGGGTATTTCTGGAGACACGTCTTTTCCGGTTCAAAGGGCATTAGCTGCGGCTTGTCCGACAGGCAGTACTGGACCAAAACACATAACATCAAATTACATATTTTATCACAAGGAAGCTTCAGTAACCAAAACAGGAAGTGCGGGGTGATTCAGAGTGTTATTGTGGCTTACTCGAGTGCACATCCTCTGACACAGACTGATGTAAGTGTGACCCTATTGCTTTCCCCCATTTACCTTTTACATCCTGTGGAGTAGATCAGACTTCCCCCAGTGACACAATAAACCTGAGTGGACCACTAACCCACTGCCTCGGTCCGAGCGCTTATGCAACCGTCTGAGGGTTAAAAAGCTTGTCCTACATTCTGGCCAGAGGATATTGTACATGCAAACAAATGTCCCGGCTTGAACTTGTTATAATACATGTTATTTTATGTGTTACCTGCAGCTCTCCGAAAGATGAAAGTAGACCAGCTCCGTACGCTTTGATCTCCGTGCCCTGCTTGCACAGTCCAAACTCCACAGTGAACCAATACACCTACGGACACAAGGTTAGTCAAATGTCCTAATGATTTTAAAAAATCAAGAATTCTGAATTCTTGTCATATGTGCAATATGTGCATTTTGTGTTTGATCAATTTTGGCTTTGAAATTGAAACAAGCTTTAGTTTATTTAAAATGAGCTACACACAGCTTCTGAGATCTTACAAAACTGGGCATTCACAATCTATCCTCTCTTACATCACCATTTATTCTCCAACACTTATGTCTCATCTATAATATGTACACAGTGGTACTACTTACAGTGGCAAGTTTCTCGATGTACTCATCAGGGGCACCAAGGGATGCTAGGCCTATCTCCTAAAACAGAAGAGTAATTGACAAAAATAATGCAGTTGTAATGTTTTTTATAGTTTTTTATATGGGAAATAGGTCTAAATACCTGTGAGAACTGAGCAAACCCTGGATCAGCAAACAGAGGCACGTGGCCAAGAAGCTCATGGCAGATATCACTGCAACACAAAGTTTTATGAGTAAAGATGGGGAAGGCCGTTTAACGTATTGAGTACCTCAACACTTACGGCTCAGGGGTGTACGTGGGTTTGGAGCCATGACGGATGTATTGTGTCGAATGGAAAACTCGGAAGGCCAGTCCAGCCAGGAAGTCCCTTGATGAGAGCAGTCCAGCCACTGGGCGGAGCCTGAAGCCTGTGCATGCTAGAGACGAGAGGATATATAATAGAGAACAATAAGGTCATAGAACAATTGAGTTGAACTTGGATAACAAAAAAGGTTAAATGTGTAAGTGAAATCACCTTGCAGGAAGCGGGACACGTCCTCGAGCTGAGGGACATTGTCCTGCCTGTAGCCGCAGTACTTTTCCAGGAGAGGGAAGACCCGGTTGTGCTCGCGACAGGCATGAGTCGGATACAGACACTTCAGTTCCTTAAACACAGTGCCCCATGTGACCTTCTCCTCCTCGGAGTACTCCACTCGGGGAATGGGTTGTCCACTGGAACATGATAAAGAAACATTTACTTCAACAAACTTCAATGTGAATAATTAGCTTTTTTAATAATATATGTCTTCATAGCTTAATATACAGATTATTAACATACCTCTTTATATACCTCAAATATATTCATACAAAAAAGTAGTGATAAAAATATAATTACTGTTTATAGTTGTAGGCAATATCTGCAAACTCCTTCCTGCGAGCTCTGTAAACTGAATCTGTGAAGCCCTAGAAAAACACAAAGAAAGGCTGTGTTAGAAAACTATATTTTCTAATCAAGGTCTGGCTCCAGCTAAATCAAAGAGTGGAAATCCTCCGCTCGAGCTGGGCTCTGTGGCCTTTGACAGCAAATGGGAGCCTTCAAATACATATTCAAATGAAGCCTTTGTAGGGTGTTTTCAGCTTGTATTTTGCTTTAATGATGGTGGTAAAAGAGAGCAATTATCTATAATTATAGGGGCTAAATTAAAGCAACAACTATTTGTGATTCCAGGTCTTTTCCATTAGAATAGATGGCAGAGTGTGTCGTCTTTGCAGCCTGGCCTTTTAGAAGATGTGCGTGTGTGAGTGGGTCTACACACAAACACGCAGGATGTAGCGATAAGAGTCTTATTATGAGTGAGTCAGTCCTTACCGGGTGATCCGCGTCCAGCTCTGAGCCGTAACTGAGGATCTGGTTGGCAAAACGGTCAAGGTCCTGGATGTCATTAGGGAACCACGGCACTGTGACACAAATATGTTGGTATTATTATTATTTATGTATTTAATTATTTTAGAGGCAAAAAAGAGGAACATTCAACAGATATCACAACATGCTAATGTACTACGTGGAAGATTCTGGGTATATCTTTATTATGGTGAACTATAGTCTGCCGAGTTTGAGCCACTTGGTTTTGACTGTAAACAGAGCCGTGCTGGAGGGTTGTCTGTCTTCAGATGGTCATTATGCTCAGAGCCGAGAGGCCAGATCATGAATCTGCATTATTGGCGTGTGGTCTAGCCTCAGGCCCAAACAAATGTATGCCAGGCTCGTCTGTAAACAGTCAATCCCCAAAACAGAGCATAAATATCCTCTCATCCACTTGACCCTGTCTCACAGGTCACTGAGGGCCAGGGTGGTCCTATCCTTCTCTGTTCACCATGACCTTGGCTTGTACTCCTATCCTGCTTCTGTGGTCACTGCACAAAGTGCCTTTGTTCATAGCAGCCCTAGTGGCCTCAGAAGCAAAACCAGTGTATTTCTGGAAACTACCACATGTCAGCGACTGGTCATCAGTCCTGTGGGCGACACTCACTGCTGATTATCCATGAAACACTAGTGGCACTGGGCTCGGACACTGTTGTCCACTTGTTCATTTATTACAAATTATATCATTGTTTATTCTGCTTGGTTCCTCTTTTAATTTGTCACACAGAGCATCAGTGTGATAAGAACTGTTACTTATGTTATCTCTGTTGTTTTTTACTTTCTTTTTGTTTCTTGACAGCTCATGGTCATACCTGTGTCTTTCTTCTTGTTTCTCGACAGCTCGTGGACGTGGCCACTGATCTGTGTGCGCAGGCTGTCGATGGCGTCGTCCAGAGCCTGGGAGCAGGACGAGTCCACATTGATGAAGAACTCGTACTGCTCTTTGTTCATGCGCGAGGGACGAGACTCGATGTGCATCAGGTTGATTCCTTTCTCCTACAACAAAAGAATATAGCTTTGTGAGTAAAATTGAACAAGAGTGGTATTTGTAGTACTGCCATTCCGCCGCTAGATGGCATCACATGTTCACTTCATTATGACCTGGGACCAGAGCAGAGGGTCACCATTACCTGAACCTTCTGTGTGCCAGCTCAGCCAAACTATTCTGTGTGCAACATAATGCTATACAAAACATACAGTCAGAGTTTACTGTGATAGTTTTGTGAAATCAAAACTACAAACCTATACAATACAATCCAGGCCTTTGACTTTGTTGCAGCTGAACAACAATCCTGCAGGCCTCCTAATTCTGAACATTATGAACAGAAGACATGGGGTTCTTGGGTCTCAAACATGTATTTCATGCCAGAAAATAGAAATACACGTGACCTAAGTTGGCAACCGCATTGTTTTATACAATAATTGTATAAGAATATGCTGTGACAGTGGGGTGTAAGAGGGAGTATGTGGTTCTCTCCTCACTATAGGCTATATGAACAGGAGGGCGTGAGTGGGGCCTCCTCTTTTCTGCCATCTGGATCAGATTGTGTTTATCACAGCTTTTAAAAACCATGTGCTCCAGCGTCCCTGGGGAGGGCTTACAAAACAACCAGAAACCAGTCCAGGTATGCTATATAATTGGCAATAAAGTGTATTTAGTGGATTTTATTTTGTTATTTTTTAAAATCACTGCATTAACATTTCATCTTTACTCTTCAAAGATTCTGTTAGCAAAGATTTGTTTTTGCCTTTACTTTATAATTGCTTTTTTTCATTCACAATGAAAAACTAAAAACATTGTATGCTATTTTCAGTAAACATAGTAAAATGGTAGTAAATATAGTGGATATATATAGTGCCAGGCACTTTAGTCCGGTTTAACATTAATACCTAAAGCAGCTCGTGAGCCGTCCCTGAAGGCGTCACAGACTGTGTCCTGGTCAGACAATGGGATTTGGGTATTCACATGACACCATGCAACTAGTCACATGGACACAGAAACAACCATAATGCTATTATATTACTCATATTAGTCATACTGTATATAAACAGTATAACAAAATATAACAGAAACAGCTTAAACATCGAGCAAGTGTCAAAGCAGATACAAAAATCTGTTAATATTTAACATTTCTTGCGTATTTTGAATGAGGTTGAAATGACATCAAGCGGTTTTGTTGTTTTTGTGAGGGATTATTTGTCCTGTTTTATGGACGAAGCAGAGAGAGGACAAGAGCAGGGGGTGGAGCAGGGGAGGATCGGCAAAGAGGACGCTCATAGGTTTAAAGTTGATGTTTACTGGTGCATTTGGGGAACAGATTTTGGCACTTATTTGTTATTGATTGTTGCCAGTCCGCCCACAAACCCTTCCCCAAAAATACACGCACTTCCCATAAAAAAAAACAATACACTTTACTTGTAGATGTTTTAGTTTGATTTCCTTGGAAAAATGATTTTATCTTCAATAAATGAACTAATGTAATTTGATACACAGTGAGCTTTACTGGAACAGTGTCCGAATATAAATGTTGCTATGTCATGGCATTGACTTTGATATTATGACGTAAACTGCTTGAGGTCATATGAACAGATCAATTAGGACATTTTATGTTTGCCCTGAAGAGACACAAACATTCAAGATAAGCAAAGTTTGTCCAGGGTCAGCAAAGATGAATACACTTGGACAATAACAAAGAAACACACTATTACTATGCAATGCAAACTATTCTTATTTGCTTGGATTTGGTTTTAAATTTGCAGCAACATTGTTATACAATATAAGAATGGATAAATGTTCTGTACATTTTACTAAAGATAACTTCATGTTGTAGAAGGCAAGTTAAATGTATTCTCTTCAAAATGGAGACTTACATAAAGCGTAAAGAGCAGCACCATTAACATACTGTAGATGCCATTGGTAATTTATGGGATGAGCAGTTTACCTCGAAAAGTTTCAGAGCCCGGGCTAGAGCTCCGACCTCCTCATTCAGGGAGAAGATGCAGGAGATCACTTCAGACGATTTACTGGTTTCTTCCTCCAGGTACATGGAGCCTCTTCTCTTCTGCACAGTGGGGATTAAAGGCATGCAGCGTGATTAAAATACTTTCAGCATCTGCTCATAGCCTCAAAGCAATCACAGATGTGCACACAAATATTAGTATTGGGATATCAGTGTGATACTAAAAGAATAAGGAGAGCTTCCACCCCCATACGGACGTTAAAGTGTCATCATCAATAATATGGATGTACTTCAGGTAAAAACGTCTGATCTTTGGTATGCCAGTCCAAAACCTTTCACCTTTCCATTCCTTTGAATGATCTCATATACCAGGGGTCTGCAACCAATGCTCTTTAGAACCATATGCAGCTCTTTAGACCTGCAACTGTGGCTCTTTTCCTGTGTACAGGCTCTAGTCAGCCTGATTAAGTTCTAAAGTAAGGTCTAAACCAAGTGTCTATCAGGACTAAACCAGGTCAAAATGAGGATGAAACCAAGACTAAATAAGGACTAAATGAAGACTAAAGCAGGACTAAATGAAGACTAAAGCAGGACTGAAGTAGGACTATGCCAGCACTAAGTGAGGACTAAACTAGGACATAAGCAGAACTAAACCAGGTCTAAACCCAGACTAAACCAGGACTGCAATTACACACAAAAAATAAATCTGGTTGCTGCAAAGACTAGAATTGTTGTTTTTTTATGTTATATGGCAGATCCCTGCCATATAACATTGTTTCCCCACCAGGTGTACCCTTGGCGTACTTGGTTTACATTATACATTGATATTAATTTCAAATGTCTGATTTTGTTTGAAGACAGCATACTGATAAATGAATAGAAATGTTAGATAACCAGTCTGCAGCAAACTCTCAGAGCATATATGAAGATTATGATATATGGGTGAGCTCCATTAGTCAGAAACAAGGCATTGCAGCTACATTGTGACTACTAGACAGTAAACACATAACTCTTCACTACACTATTAGATCAAAACTAGGCATGCACTCACTAATAACTAATAATAAAGCAAGTATTTTACTTTACCCTAGTCCCATGTTCCTCCAGTGGCTCATGGTCCCCATTGATCTTCTTGTAGGCAGCGTCCATGCTGTGTCTGTGCAGGTGGAGAGTGTTTGTGGAGCTCAGAGGGCGCTCAGTAAAGTTTTTGGGCATGCACCTCCTGGTTAAATAACACCTCAGTTTCAGCAGGATCATGTGACTCCACACCCCTCAGAGCACCGCTGTGTCACGGGACGCTTGTTGTGAAACGGGACTACAATGGTACATCTGGTTCTGGTTGTCCATCGTCGGGCTTTGGGCTTTGGGTTTTGGGCCGTGACATTTTGCATCGTGATAAATGGTCTGAGTTTGCCCTCATGAGGTCACCGTGCAACCTCTGGGGTGCGCACTTGCAAGATCAGCAGTATATTACAGTCATAGGCTGTCTATGAGTACAGTCTACTGCAGGGGCTCCAGTCTGAACCCTAAAACAGTTTTATATTACCTCACTCATATGTTAAAGACTATGGAATTAACAAAATAATTTTAATAATACTAAAATGGCGTAAAAATAGCTAAGTGTATTGTTTTATTAGATTATTATTTATTTATTATTTACTTTTTACTTATTTTATTGTTTTCAATTATTTTATTGCTTTTTAATTAAGTTTGACCATCTAAAAAAATATTATTATTTATTGTTATTTGAATATTTGTATTGCTTTTTTTTATTATTGCATTGCTGTTTAATGAAGTTAATATCCGTGGACCTGTAGTTTCATAAACATGTTTTTTTTTTTCTTCTGTAGACTGTCCGCGGTTCTCCGTGGCTAAAGGTCATCACAGCTGCAGAGTTGGACTTGCACAGGGCCATGGTGTGATGTGGAGACAGTGAGGTGAGCCAAACGTGATTACTCAGTAGCTAATACACAAATATATGACCGGAAAAGCTTCATTTGATGGCAAACAACCACCGAGAGCTTACTCTAAAATGGGCCCTGTTTTCCCCATATTAGATGTTTGACAAGGTTGGTGGCTAACATATCTCTGTAATTACATGGGATACACTGGGTACCTGTTTTATTTATCATTTATTTGATCCAATTGCTGAATTGGTTAGTTTTACACTTCACAATCGCTGCGCAAAATACCGCAGCTAGCTGCATTTTGCTAATGCTAGCCGCAGTAACCTGTTGCTAGCGGCAGTATGCTAAAGATAGCGCTGGTATGCTAATGCAAGAATATAAACTTTATCCTTCTTTTTAGTATTATTATTCACATAAAACGTTTCAAAATGTACATTTAAATGAAAATAATCTGCAAAAGAAATGTAAAAGTCCCAAAGGTCTCGAAATGGTTACAAAGCTGTAAACGTTTAAATAGTAAAACTGTAACAGATATAACTTTAAGTGTTGCCCTATGGTTGGACACTAGATTAAATCACTGCTTTTATAACAGTTTTTTGTGACACTGCCCCTACAGACCCAAGCTACAACTTCACTTAAAGGAACCCCAGCTCTGCTTCAATTGGAATTGCAATGCATTCCAAGTCAAGAAGTCTTCCTCAGGGCATGACTCTGGCCTGAAATGTGTTGGCCTACAGAATGAATCACACTTTAAACCAGAGTATAGTAATGTTCTGTTTATTTGTTTGTTTAAAAAAAATAGTCAATCACCCTATGTCTGACTTCAAATTAGAATGTCATGAATGCAAGCTATGGCTTAGAAATTCCTCTGCAGCTTTCTCATTCTTGTGAGCATCAACAATAGTCAGCCAGGCTTCACCAACATCTTGAAACCATAAATCATGATCAATTTAAACAGAAAGTAAATTGTTAAAAGGTTGTGCAAAGAGGGTTAATTTCAAGAAAGGAAAAAAAAATCCAAAATGATGTTAGGTGATTTTGATCTTTAGCCTAAACTTTTTAGCAGCACAGACACAAATGATGATTTGATGTCTGATTGTCTTAAGGTCAGTTTCCTCGTGTATTTGAGTGTGTCACTCTGTGTGTTATGGTTTTAAAGTAAAGCTCACGTAATCCACAAGGTGGCAGTAAAAGGCTTGTTTTTGTCCTAACAGAAAGAAGGGGAGAGACTTTACTTTCACAGAAAATAAATACTAAACATTTTAGAACATATCATTTAGTGGACAAGACAAACTCTGAAATGATGGGCATTTTTTGTAGACACTGATAGACTTCCCAACCATTACACAGACTATGTGTGCTCTTATTTTTTGCCTTCTGCAGCTTCAGTCAAGGGTTTGGGACAACTGCTCACTTGTGTCTGAAGATGTGTCTGTCTGAATTAGTCTGCTCTACAGCCTTGTCGTCTGGTTCTTACTAAGGATCCTTTCTTTTGCTCATGATTAGCCAGATGTGATGACACATTTACATCCCTTTTTAGTATGAGTTGATTCAATTATTGTTATAACACTGGTTTTATGCAGCTGACTTCAGTACAGAGTGAAGCCTGTCTATAAAACAGAACTTTGATAACTTTGATAACATATAGAAGACCATATGATTGGGTTTGCGATTTGTAATTGTGTTTTCATGATGATTGATGCTGGAGTTCATAGATTTCTGTGAATGTTGCACCATCCACAGGGGGCTGAAGAATCCACTCAAGCCTCCAGCCTCATTGTGCTCCCTCTTTTTGACTGTGTATAGCACAGGGGGAAGAGAATAAAACTTTGGGTCTTAGCAGTCCTGTTGTAGAGGAGTGAATGAGAGTGGGGCCATACAGCAGCCACATGGGCTGTTCTCACTCGGGATAATGGAGCCCTTTCTGTTGTTCTTAACCTCTTTGCTGCATGCTGAGAAGAGCCAGCCGTGCGCCCGCTGCTTACAACGGACATGTTCTGTCCTTCTATTATTGAATTTTACACCCAAAAGTCACCCCAGACCCAGGCCTTGTCCCCCACATGGTCCAGACAGAAACTCTCCCAGGATCAACATTTAGATGAAGAAACCATTCTAGTAAAGCACAAATGTTTTCCTTATGATGTATATTGTATAACTATAAATATAAGTAAGTTAGTTTCTGGTTTGTTGAGATCAGAAATAGCATGATAGTGAGTAGAATGGGGTATCTATATTTATGGTTCAGCTAAATTAAATCAATCGGTTTAGTTAGAATTTTTTATGACTTTAGAAAACATCAGAAATGCCACTCCACTATTGCCTTTGAACCAATTAAATGCTCATCACATGTATTTTAATGTCAGGTGTATTTGCTCACAGTAAAATGCAGTTGCTGGAAGTGGGCAGAAGCAGAGTTTAATTAGAAGCCTGTGAATGAGTGACATTCACAGATGAGCACACTTTTCCACTGCTGTTGACACTGGGCACACACACTGTCTTCAGGTTATAATTATAGTCTTTTTGTTTACATTATTGGCCCTCTTTGTGCCTTATGTGTGTGAGACGTCAATGATATATCTATTACTGTCGAGTTTCTTAACATTGAACTCACTATAAAATTCAAATATATTTTGTTATATTTTTTGAAGTTATGTTAAGTTTTGTTGTTACAGAAATGTGTCTAAACATGCTGTTCCTGTTTTGTCCAGCAGAGGTCGACATTTGCTCTAACGCTTGTCTTTTGTAGGTCCCCACATCCTCAGAGGGCAGGCAGCCTTTTCTCCTGCACAGGCCTCTCATCAAAGCCATAACCTCCTCTAATCCGCCCCCAACACCGTTTCCCTGGAGACGCCTCAGACGAGCAGGTGACGCATTGACAGGGAGCAGATGGTTCCCTGTGGAGGTAGGCACGCCTCAACAATACATTCATATTCACTTTAAAGTCCGTCTGACTGTCTCAACAATGCATTCATATTCACTTTAAATTCAACTGCACAAACATAACTATAGCTGCTGTGGGGTTTGTGTTTGTTTGTTTTTACTTTATGGACATGGGTTTTGTAGCTATAGCTGTTTCTTTTTTATCAGGTGTTTTTATGAGGGATAAAGTAAACTTTTCAATAGCTGAAACCTCAGGGAGTGGTCTCCTGCTGGTCCCAGAGTCAGGACTAAACATGGGGAGGGTGCTTCCAGACAATGTGAGACTTCCAGAAAATGTGAGATAAGCCTCAACCTTGACCATGTTCAAATCCAGGCTGAAAACAGTTCTTTTTAGCTGTGCATATGACAATTGAAAATGTTTTATCTGCTCTCTTCACTTTTATTGTTGATTATATTTGTTTTTCTTTATTGATTATATCTTCTTTACTGTAATTTTATGTTTTAAACACTTTGAATTGCCTTGTGTGCGAATTGTGCTCTACATATAAACTTGCCTTGCCTTGCCCAGATGCCCTGCAGGTGTTTTGTGACATTGTGCAGTGTGCACTAATAACTCACTTCTGTAAAGAAGTTTCTTTAGGCCTTGTCTCTGCTGAAGATAAAGTTCAGACACCCCACTCTCTGTGCCTCTTTCTTTCTCCTAACTCCTGAATAATCCAATAACAATGCAGGGCTCAGAGACAGTGTGCAGCGATTTGCCAGAGGCCTAACTTGTTTTTTGGGGCGCCGCAGGGGGGTGGGCCGGGCATTATGGAAATCTACTAATGCATGTAAAATACAGTCTTCTTCTGGCTTTGAAAGAAGTGGAAAAAGTGTGCCTCTCAAAAAAGCCCAAGCTCTAAAGTGCTGAGCTTAACACGGCACACCTGGAGCGCACAACAGAGGCAGAGTCCACCTCTCGTCTCCTACTTCACTCGTCCTCACTGGCAGCACTGCTCTCATCAATGCAGGCCGCAGGCTGCAGGAGGAGGCCTGCATTCACGAGCTGACTGTGATAAAGACGCACAGCGAGCAGCCATTCAGCAGCCCTGCACCCATAATGGAGTCACTAATAGGTGCCTCTTCATTTCAGTTTTAGTGTTTTCTGCAGGAAGAAAAAAGTTTGGGAAAGCAACACTTTGTCCATCACCCTGTGTATGTCGAATTTATGCAGCTCTCCAGTCCTCCCACTCGTTCTGCTGTCTCCTTTCTCTTCTTTAGAAAGCGTCATCCGTGAATAGGCTACATGCATAGTTTGGAGCCTTTCTTTCAGCCTCTCTTCAAGTTGAATACCTTGGCTTCAAGTGAGTTCACAATACAGGCAGGGATCTTATAATTCACTGCTGTAAGTTTTTTTACTGGGCATTTACAAAATAGTAAATAATAAATAAATGCATTTTTTCAAAAGTGCATCATTAAAAAAATGTACTGGTAGGAATGACATTTGTTATGTCTTTCAGTATATTTCAAAAGCAGATGTGAAAAAACAAGACATTTGTCCATTTAATTCCTGTTTTTATTGATTGTGAACTATTGAAGGCGCAAAAGCTCAATTTTAGTTCTAATTTTCCTTATTTAGTTTCTTGTATGCCTTGTTTTGGTCCTGATTTTGTCTCTTGTGTCTTGTTTTGCTCCTGATATTGTGCCTTGTTTGGCTCCTGATTTATATTGTCATCGTAATATTGCACACCTTATTGCAAGTTTTTTTCAATATTGTACAGCCCTAAATGTTTTAAAAGTACACACTCCTTCTTTCAATGTTTATGAAGTAAAAAAGTTTTTGGCAGTACAAATATTCCATTGTCAGTGAGGAGGGCAAACTAATCCTGAAGTACTGACACCATATTGAAAAAAGAAGGGTAAATTGAGAAATGCTGCCACCATATTGTGCTGTGTGTCAAAGAGCTCAGTGGGCAGATTGATTAGACGAGGACATAGAGGAGGACAGGGGGACAGGCAGGGGGACAGGGCAGGGTGTCTCCTGGAGCGGTGAGGGTCACTGCTCTTTGGTTCTGCTCCTGTAGGGGACAAAGGGGACACACTGTGGACAGGGCAGCTTTTCTTACAACAGAGTGACAGCCCCGGTAATGGCATTTTTATGTGTTTTTGAGAGGCTTTGTCACTTTTTGTTTCAATGATGTATGTTTTTCTCCGAGTCTAAGGGAAAAAAAGGGTTTGTTTGAAGTTTGAGGTTTGTTTTAGGAGCGTGCTTATTTAAATTATAATGCAAATGTATTGGTTTGGAATGCATTTTTTCTAATTGCCAATTACTATCATCACTATTTACTTTTTTTCTTACAATGGTATACGAGATCTAGGATAGATGTAAGCCAGACATCTGCACCTGATGGTTTTAGAGACTCTTTACTACAGCACTGTTCCTCTTGTAAAAGGCAGTGTGGTGAATTCTTAATAAAGTCCTGGGTTAGTTCTGGGTTAGTCATGGTTTAGATATGCTTTTGTCCTGGTCAGCACTGGACTGAACTGACCCTGGTTTAGGGTTGGTTTAGTCTTTGTATTGTCAAGAAAAAGTGGCTGTTTTGATCAAGCAGAATGCAGATGTCTGAATATTTTTTTTATGTAGTATGCAGACTCGGATCAAGATATTATTGTTGACCAGTCTGTTTAGTGAGAGTTAGTATTTTTGTTTTTTACACTAACCATATTTGGCACCTGTATAAAATAACATACAGTATTTACATTAAATCACCATAATGTGGAGGGAGGGTTGGGGGTAAAGATATGTCTATATTACATGGAATGTACAGAAGAGACAGAAACATATGACTGACAAGGTAGCACTATCTTGTCTTGTGTGTGGATGTTTTGTGTGTGACTGTTGTGATGTGGGCTTCTCAAAAAGAAAGGGGTATGACAAAACATAATCATTAACCAACTCAAAAGAAGAAAGAAGAGGGAGAACAAAAGGGAGGGGCTTGGGGATTGGGTAATAGAAATAAACAGCTATCATGAATAAAATAAAGATAATAATGAAATGGGTTGCTCTTGCAATCACCGACCTATTCTTCTTTGTGCACGTGTCCCTTCAGACTTGTGTTAGTTTCTTGTGTTCAGTGGTCACCCTGGAGAACACAGACGCTCTGTCGTCTTTGTTAATATTCTACTCTTCCTCAAAGAGCATATTTACCAGGGACTGCCCTGCTCCACAAATCTCAAGAAGAACCACCTCCTAAAGACTCTCACGATAATAACCCTTGATTGTAAATGGAGATAGAAGCCTGTTGAAGCTGATGCGCACACACACACACACACACACACACACACACACACACACACACACACACACACACACACACACACACACACACA
>JAADKR020000001.1:5937238-5964228 GCA_011763505.2 Lythrypnus dalli
ACCAGTAATCACTGAGGAACATTCATGGATTAAGCGGTATTTGAAGAGCACTGCTTAATCCATCTTCAAAATGTGTGCTTGGTCACATTTATTTTATTTTTATCAGTAATGATATAACATTTGTAGTTTTATTACTTACATTCATTGCTAAATTAGGCTGACTCCTAGCCTCTAGGACAGAACCTCTGGGCACAAGAACAGCCTTTTCCCCTCTTTATCAGACTCATGAACAGCTTTATTTATGTATTTGTATGTTTGTCAGTTCATTTATTTATTTCAGGTGTCTATGTACCTTTCACTGTCAATTACAGTACATCTGTTGTTATTGTTGCTTTATTTATTTTAAGGGCAATTAAATGATAAAATGATATATGGACTAAATGCACAGAGGTTTGATTTATGTTGCATATCAAAAAGCTATAACACTTGATTTATGATTGGAGAGGAAAAGATAAATTCTAAAGATAAATTATTTTGTGCATTTTGGGGACATTTGGACTCGAGCGTCCATTGTCCGATGTGATTGGGTGCAGTCTGCTGGAAGACAGCTTGTCAAATGAGACATAGCTCCATCAATCTCTGCTGCCGACCCTTTACCAGCGCGCCGCTAAATGAATGGAAACATGTCAACACATTTGTATATCTGCTGTCTGCTCAGGACTTTTCTCTTTTAGCCAGGCTTTTTTAGAGAAGCTATGGAACAATTCTTTTACATTTTCAAAACAATTTAAGTGGCACAATTGTATCCATTACTAGATAAAGGGGGACAAAATCGTAAAATTTAGTAGTATTGTCAGATCTGGGGCCCAAATTCAATTCAGAGAAATATGATAGCACACCACAGAGATCTAATATAATCAAAAATACTGGAAATATTGTCTGTTCCCCTCAAAATGTATTGGAGAAGGTCCCCCATTTAGTACATATTGTAATTGGAACAACACTGTTTAAGTAATGCACCATCTTTTGATAAAGAAGAAAAACAGTCTGAGCAAACTTGCAAACGTCTGTCCTAATAAAAAGCAGTAAAAAACACACATTTTGGCTAGTTTTCAAAATCGTGGCAAACACAAGCCCAAATAGCTAATAAAGCTGAATTGTCTTTTCCAGGATCTTCAGAGGATGAGGAGGCTCCATCTGACACACAGTCCAATTATTCAAGTTTAAATGAAGAGGATGAAGACACTTGTTCAACAATACTGAGAATTGAAGCAGACGGCTTCAGGAAGAGGGAGGAGAGAAAAACAAAGGCACTCAAAATGCTTTCCAAACTACAGGACGAGTCGCCTCACCAGGCAGCAAGCAGCAAAGATCACTCCAATTTTGAAGACTGTGAGTAGAAACAATGAATATACACAACCAGTCACTTCTAGACAAAACAGTTCTATCTCAGATTTAGCGTGCATTGATTTTACCCATTATTCATTCACTCAAACCCTTTTTGCTATATTTTCATGAGAGAGCAGAGACCAAAATTGTATCTTATTTTGTGTACCCTAAACCTGAGATGCTACTCTTACAGTCCTATTGTTAAAATGCGGTTTATGGCACTGAATGCTGTTGTTAACTGTTGTCAATGCTGTTGACAGGAGCATTCAGTGCCCTTGTCTCGATCCCAAACAATCTGCACCTATGGTAATTGTCAAGGAGCTGACCTCCTGCAGGGGTCATGGGGTCAAAGTTCACCCACCGGAGTGCACTCTTGTAGTGGTCTTCCTGAATACTGGGTGGCAGTGGCTCAGGAGGTTAGAGCAGGTCGTATGGAGGTTGCCAGTTCGAATCCTGGCTCCTGTAAATGCAGACTGTTGCTGTGTCCCTGGGCAAGACACTTCACCCTTCATCTGTGTGAATGTGATGGGTGAGGGCAGCTGTGACTACAAGTATGGAGTGAATGAATAATGACTACAATGAAGCACTTTGAGAAACTTGCCAACACAGGCTTGTTAAGTGCAATACAAGTTTTAGTTTTATTGGACCACCTCATGTCTATCTATGTGTCTTCTTTTGACTTAAGTACTGTATATAGTATTTTAAGGTGGCCCTGCTGGCTGAAATGTAAAAAGCTAATAAGTTTACATATACGTGGTCTGTTGACAGCGTATAAGAGGAATACTCGTCACTCTTTGTTTGGCTGTTATTATCCCGGAGGTCATCCTGTTTGAGTGTGCTCTCTTGTTCCATGCTGCTCCTCATTAGGTGCTGAAAAGGACTAACATGTCATAATTGGTCTTTGTCCAACACTGCCCAAAAGACTCTCAAAATGGAGAAGCCCCTCCCCAATACACAATACAACTGTGTGAGCGTCTATGGCTGACATTAGTCACTCTGCCAATGTTGTCAGTCAACATCCACATCATAAGAGCAGACAAAAACATGTCTGTCTAAATCTGCTTTATACTTTGCCAATATATGTGTTTGCAGTTGCCTGGCCTTTAGATTTCTTATATACAGCAATATATGATCCTCTTTGTCAGTGCTAATATTTATGCAAGAAAGCTGATAAAAAATATATATCATACTTTTGCTGAATCACTGACATTACAGTTTTTCTCGATTGATAAGACACTAAATTCAGATGACTGCACATATCTCAAAAACAGAGATAATGACTTTACATAAAATAAAGCCAGTTCACTAAATATTAATCCTAAAATGGATTTAAATTATCTGGAAAATAAACCATTCATAAATATTTTTGATGATATTGAGTAGTATTTGTTTAATTAATTGTTGACATTCATTCAGTGCACAAATAAATCAAAGTGTATAATCTGTACACCTCTGCACAGTAGATTTAAATGTTAATATGTACCTTTGGAAGCAGATGCTAATAATCAAAATTGTTTATGTTATTTAGGGAAGTGTGTGCAGTGTCTTATCAATTGAAAACAACTGTATTTCATTACAAGGTGGCACTGTTTTCCCTCTGTTTCCATTAAGACTGTTATCCCCTTACTCTTTGCCAGAGAAGTGTGTGTGCTTGTTGTCCATGCATCAAAAGCAGTGGCTGAGCCTCAGAAAAACAAACAAAGACACACGCAGTGGCCGCCCTCCTGCCTCCGGCTGCACGCCTCAAACTGTCCCGGCCTCACCACAAACCACAACACACGCTATCTGAGCTCACGCACACGTCACCCAAACAACCTCCAGAGTACGATCATCTGCTGTTTGCAATACTAGATCTCCAGAGATAACCTCACAAAGCAAAATCATCTGCTATTATCGCCTCCAGTCCTTGACATTGTGCCATTAATAAGGCCATTGTGCAGCTCTGTTTGGACATCGTATAATAGACTCTTTGACTGATTTACTTTGCTCACTCCCTTGTTCTCGTTCTTTTCTCTCCTGAATACGGTGCGTTCACGGCACACTGCCGGGCATCAGGTGAGCCGTTAGTTTGCCCAGTCATTGTGGACTTGTAAACACACAGAAGGATTCAACACTAGAGACTGAACATACACATGTTTTATAAAGGGACTCTATTATGTAGATGCAGTGTGCATCTTCAAACACCTAACCCTGGCTCCTTAGTGTGTACAATGCTACTTTATGAATGCACTTTTTTTGGTTTCAACTGAATACATCAGACATACACATTTATTTATTTACATCCTTTAAATGTGTCAATTTTGTCCAAACTGAGCACTATCTGACAGGTGCCCATTATCTAAATCATGTAAAGTACTAATATATATATTCATTATCATGGACTGTATAAATACATGTCGTCTCTCACTCAGCAGTCAGTGAAGTTACAGGTCGCCCGTGTGTGGGGGAGGACTGTTTACTCTTAATCCACTGTCACATATTAGGCTCAGTTTATTTGGGCCATGTTTCCCTGTCATTCTCCTGCTACTAAAAAAGGGGTCACCAACACTGTGCTGCTCAATATGACCTTTGTTAAAGAATTATGGGACACGTTCCAGTGTTGGGGATGAGCAGAAACAAAAAGTCTGTGATTAGGCGGGAAAAAAAGGGTCTAACAAAAGAAGTCTCTGTGAGTTGACCTGGCAGCATTCTGATTTCATGTATGGTTTGGATTTAGTTCTATTTCTGTTTATTGTAAAGAAAATGTGTGTTAAACATTCACACATTCCATTTGCTATTGCTCACACAATTTCCTCTTTCCTATTGTAGCATTTTAAGCATCTTACTGGAGGTGTTCTTCTGATGACAAACCTGTCAGAGAGACGTATAAATCATGCACAAATGACTAGCAATATTTGTCAAAGTGGCACTCGGTGTGTTTTCATCTGTCAGCTGTAGACATGGAAAATGGCATCCAAGTGTGGGTTAAATGAGTTGTGACCTGGCTGTTTATAGCCTGCCACCGGTGCCCAAGCCTTGACTCCGCAAGAGAAAAGGACCAAAAGGGAAAAACAAACGCTGGTGAAAGAGTGAACCTCCCTGCTCATCATCATCATCATGGCCCTATTCTTCCTCTCTCAATTGCAACTGAATCTCCTTGGTCTCATTACAGATTATGGCCTGAGCAGAATCACTCTCCCCTTTCTCTCGCCTTTCTCCTCGCAGGCCTGGTCTTGATTAACATTTTCTGCTAGGCTTCACACTAAAGGCCCAACCTGTGCGCTTTAAAGGCATGGTGACAAAAAGCCATCAAGCGCTGGAGTGGAATCAGATAAGGCTATCAGGCAGGAGGCTTTGCTGCCCGGGCTTTGTGCCTCAGCTCTGCCTGCCTTTGCTTCCTCCCTCAATCTCTCACTCCACTGCACCTTTTGTCCAGAGGACGGGGTGCTCCCCTCAGTCTCAGACCCACGGCCTCCTCTGAGACTGTCCAACACACCACAAACCCATTCTGTTCTGCTCTGCATCAACATTATACAGACAACAATCAAATATGTCAGCATGTTATTTAAACAATGAAAGATGGTCTTTGTGGGTAGTGAAGCACAAAGTATCTTAAAGGTGAATTTATTTATGTGTGCCTTTTTTCTGTTCTTAGGCTCGAATATTAGGCCTATATACCTAGTTGACCCATGGAGATTATTGTGTTGTCAACATAGCACAATAGTATATTAGGTTTATTTATGTGTAAATATGGTGCATGTCTTTGTGTGTCCTTTTTGTGGGTACCTCGCAGGACTGGTACCGTTATCCCAATTTTGTAAATGTACCCTTCATCCTCGACTTGCTGCTTACAGATTCATTCTCCGTCGGCTGTAGGCCCAGTCGCTCTGTGCAATTCACAATGGATAAATGTAAATATCCATGTCCTCAGAGAAAAGCCTAAATCCCAGTTCCCGCAGAGAATAGTGGTGCCCTCGGTGCTAAACCTTGTATAGATATTTGCAAACAGATGTGCAAAGCCACCTCACACGTTTTGATCAGTCAAGCTTTAACAAGTCAAGATGACTAGATTTGAATGTAATATTTTGCATGAGAAAGATGAGGCCACAGAAAGGCTGGTTTTGATTAGGCATAAGCTGATAAATGGCAGATACGAATAGCCCCCTGCTATTGCAGAGAAACCCCAGAGGTCCAGGGCTGTAGGTCTGATATAAACTCTTTGCTCCTCTTTCTTCTCTGCACCAATGAATGGCTCCATTATTCAGACGACTCATTCTCATTCTCTAAATTGAAGTGGCTGCAGCTTAAAAGCTCCCATTTTTGCCTCCCCTTATCCTAGCCTTTCTGAATTAGCTTAATGAAATATTCATGGCTTTGCTTTGCTAAACTTCACTGGTGTAACCATCACTGAATTTAGATAGAAATGGTGATATTTTTCAACCGATGTATTCATGATATAATAAGTTAAACTGACTTTTTTTTATATATATATACTCATTTGTCAACTGGCAGTATGCAGTCACTATTTTTTAAATTATTACTTTTATTTCTTTTCTCTACAGTTGACTTTTTGGCAAAATACTGTATTTTCAATCAGGAGAAACTGGCTGAATACAAACGAGTTTTTGAAGAAGTAAGTGTGTACTTGTCAGTTTATCTGATATTTTTTTAAATATTTTTTTCACTGCTGTTGTACTATTGTAAATTTTAGGAGGACACTGATGGGGATGGATACATTTCTTGTCTTCAAGTTCTGGTTGCATTGAAGTGCATTATTCCTCCAGAGCTGCTCACTGAAGAGGAAGAGATCTACGTGTATAAGGTCTGTACTTGCTTTGCTTTACAAACAACAGGTCATGTTTAAGAAAGACTTGAAGAGATATGGATTTGTTTCAGATTCTGGAGATGGTGGACTTCAGGGTGACCAATGGGCTTGTGGATCTCAGGTTGTTTGCAGTCATTGCCAGTCTTGCCCAGAAGATTGCCACAATGGAGTGAGTTACCACAGCACATGCATCTTCTTAATCAATTCACTGTCCTGCCTTTCCTTTATGCAGACTTCCAATTCTCGCTGTGATTGTCTGCAGCCTTTTATCCCAGTGTCAGAGTATGAGTGCCCATATGCTGCAGATTCCCACACACAGAGCTTTTTCAGGCCTGAGGGTTTATGGTTCTCTGGAGGTCTGTGAGGGTCAAGGCGTGCTCCTGCTGCCCGGGCCCCAGAGTGAGAGCTCCCTCTCAGTCAGGACAGAGTCGGGTCATGGGTCTGTAGATTTACGGCAGCTCCTTTGTGTTGTGCTTTAGACTGAATGGAGCTGAACAGTCATGGTGTCTGCTCTGTATAGAGCCAATTATAGTAATGATAATGAATGTTGATATTCAATCTCTAACAAAAGTTTTATTATTCAAATTTAGTCCAAAAGAAGTATAGACTCATAATACTTCCTTTTGCTTCAGACAATAGCATCTTTCTGTCTTCTCTGCCAACTCAATGAGATTGATCCTCTTACCTGTCAATCCTGTTGTCTCTAATCCAAGATTAAGACAAGGTCCAGGGCTGGGGTCCCAAAATGATTTCAAGATAAGAGAACAAGAACACCATTATAGAAAATATTTTTAGGGGGGGGCAAGTTTGATGACCTGTAATTTTAGGGCTCTAGGAAAAAAACTATTGCCATAAGCAGTAGGTTGCATATTAGGTCATATTTTCAGATAGAGGGCATAATTATTATTATCTTAAGGGAGCCCTGAAAGAATTGCAAAAGGAAAGCTATTGACAACATTTACAAATGGTCTATTATCTATGTTTTTGAGTCACACCACAAGTATTTAGGGTCATTAAATGTTTGCATTCTACTCTCGCATAAACTTGGCACAACAGCCTGAAGGCCGCCAAATTTGTGCTTTACATAAGGTCGTCTGTTTTGGCCCCAGCAGGGTGCCACAGGAGTCCTGACAATAGAAAACTGGTTTGGCTGCTGTTACCTTCCTTACTGTCCAGCACCAGCCTCTGCCCCGCGTTTATGCCTTGGTCACAGCAGCATTTGGACTCTTTTACCGCAAACCAAGTGCAATTAATGATCATTAGCTGCTCTGTCTCATTGCATCCCCATCAGGTCCCTGCTCACATTATGGTTGGCAGACAGCGGCCAATGACAGCGCAGGGCCACTCAGGCGTGGATTGCACTCAATGGCCCAGCGCTTGTCCATTCTTTGCACTAACAGGTCATTCAGCCCACAGTGAGGAGGGGCTCATTAACACTGGGCGCTCTTACAGAAGAAACCATGATGCCTCTGCCACACGCTGGATCACAGAGCTGTGTCCCCGTCCAATTATCTAAGTGGACCTACTTTTATTGGTTTAACAGTGGGCACATCGCGGTAGAGTGTGCCCTGGTTGTTTTTCCCCACCCTCCTCGTCTGACGGAGCTGCTCCTCCAGCCCCACACCCCAAACCAGTGCAGTTTTATCCGTTACTCTGGCGGGATGTGTCTGTGTACCCCAGCATTGTTTGGCCTCTGTGAGCAACCACAATAGACTCAGAACACTTTACCGTCATACTGCCGGAGATACATGACTGCACGGGAAAGTCGCGCCAAAAATCACCCACCCAGTTTAAGATGTTTTTGATGAATGACAAAGTTTACTTTTCTTTTTCACATTGTTGTTTGTATTTATATATTTTATATTTCAGTGACTTCATGCGTTCCCTAATCAGCAGGACAGATTTGTGTTCTCTGGAAGTAAAGCTCTTCAAGGCAAAGGTAACCATGCACATTGTTGTATATTTTACATAATAATTCAAATTCTGTCTTTATTACACAATGCACAAAACATGTAATTGCCAAAAACAAACACTGGGGAAGGCTTTGAGGATCAACTCAAGGCATACTTTGTGCATCTAGCTTTTTATGTCAACCACTCAACCCTCTGTGCATTGAAATCAGGCGAGCGAGCCAGAGAAAAAAGAGGGTGCCTTTCCCTTTTCATAGATTAGCATGGCCCTAATCTCATTAAAGTGCCCAGCACTGGACATGCCGTCCACTCCGCCCAGGCCTTTAATCAGCCTCAGACATGCAGCACATTTTAGACTGAGCTCCACCTGGATCCTTACAAGTAGGTTTGGAAGTGAACCCCTGGCCAGGTAGGCAGGCTGTAATTATAGAGCTGTTAGGGATAGGGTTGTTAACAGGAGAGCGCCAGGAGAAAAGACTGATTGCCTGAGGGATTATTTCCTCCCCTGACAATTATTACCTCGACTGACTGCATTAACTGTGCAAACAGGTGCACTCAAACAAGGCCACAAACAGGCTCCTGTAATCTGAGTCTGACTCTGGAGCACGCAGCATCCTCACTGACAGTTGTGTACAGCTGTATCTGCAAAAACACTCAGATCCACTTTGAATGTTGTGTGTGTTTGCATACAGAAGCTGTTCCTGTTCCTGCTGGAGGAGCAGGCAGATGACGGGACGTCCCAACAGAAGTATATCAGTCCAGAACAACTGATCCTGGAGCTGAAGGCCGGGGGCATATGTCTGGAGCAGGAGGCGGCCGTCAGAGTGGAGCTGCAGCATATCCCTCCCTTGGATCTGCTGGACTTCCTGGCCTATCTGCCTCTGTTCATGCTCATACACAGGTCGGTCATTGACAACCCTTTAGACGACGTCTGCCACTTATGACACTAAACATTCCCACAAATATCCTGTACCTCTGCAGCACCTGCAATTCACTGCTGCTCATGAATGTCAGAAATACAGGAAATACAGCTGATCTTGAACATGAAGAGCTGTCTATGGTCCTGAAATGACTTTAGGCCCAGACTGCACTGAGAAGCTTCATGTACAGAGCTGACACTGTAGCACTAAACATTTTACAGTCTGAAGAACTGCTCAATTTGTTGTTATATAGTCTAGCACAATGGTTTTCAACCTAAGCCTTGCAACATCATTTCAGTGGGGTGGAGGGGAGCCATATTTTCTATATAATTTCAATAGAGCATGTAGTGTGGTTGTAACAAACACTGTTGGTTCTGAGACAGAGGGTTGAGAACCACTGGTCTAGCCTAAATTTTGCAAAGTTTGACTAACAATCAATCCAATAAATACATATTAGGCATATAGTTAATAATTAAAAAAACATACAGCCTATCTGGTTATGTGTTAAAATATGTAGACCTAAGTTGAACTACAGTGAAAAAGTAGTGTGAGTGTGGCCATTGTGGCTCAGTGCAGGCACACGCCATCTGCCTCTGTCTGAACCCACACTGGCCTTTCACTCATTAGAGCAGACACGCGCCCGACTGTGGCCCCTCAGACCTGTCACACTCCGTTCACAGACTTCTAAAGTAGGCTCCGTACTTTACTATATATAGTACCTTGTAATTTCACTGTTTATTTTTCTTATAAAATATATTTGTTGAAGTTTTAAGGTAAAATTATGCTGATAAAATAGGTTTATATACTCATCAAACAGGACAGAAACAGCAAGTATGGTTTGTAACAAAACATTTATTTTTGTCTAATTTGGAAAATATGAATTTAACTTCATTTGACCATTTGTTGTAGTCTATGCAAAGAAGACAGTGTAGACGCTGACAGTAAAAAAATACAAAGTATGGCCAAAACGTTCTGTTTGGACAATAGCTGCATATTTGATCATTGAACTTCATGACATCATTTTAAACATTGGCTTTCTATTAAATAAGACACATTGGTGTTAGAATAAACTGTTGACTCAAACCACTTCTGGAGACCTCAATAGAAGAGCAAGAGAATATAGGCAGGAGGTGAACAACAACTGCGCAATATATAGACAAACTATTTACAAAAGTAGTACAAAACATCTATAAATCTCTTACATACAAAAATATTTTAATATATATTTATATATTTAAAAAATCAATATACTGTATAGCCTATTCTATAAATCCGTGACTTGGAAGCATTTCTGTTTAGAGGGTTGTTTTAGAATGTGATTGGTTTTAGCATAGAACAGCAACATGTTAAATAATGTGTAATGTCATGCAAAAGAGCACAAATTCACTTTGGGATTTTGACAAAGTTCTGACAACAAAGTTCCACTTTGTCAGGGCTGCAGATCCATTAATCCTTTGACGATCTCTGCTCTTATGTCTCCACAATGTAAGACCTGAAGGTCTGAGGAGATCTTCACTGCCAAACTGTAGTAGGCTTCTTGTGCAAGTGGAAGCTTCCCAGACACCATCACAATCTGCACAATACAGTCAACTTTTTGTTGCAGTTTCACTCTGTCCAGCTGTGCCATGTCAGTCCAGAGGCCATTCAGAACCAGTTGGTAAAGTCCAGGAGCTCCTGCTCCTCGGGGCTCAGAGGGTCGTAGGAGCCTTCATCTGAGGAGTAGGAGGACACCGGGGACCCGGCCATAGAGTTCATGTCCGTGGCGTATCCCTGGGACATGGTGGGGGACATGACCCCGGACTGGAAGGCGGCGCTGACCGCGTCGTGCTCGTCCAGCAGCTGCTGCAGGGCTCGGATGTACTCTACCGCAGACCGGAGGGTCTCCACTTTGCTCATCTTCTTGTTGGCGGCTCCGTTGGGCACGTGCTCCCGGAGCGTGGCGAAGCCGTTGTTGACGAGTTTGACGCGGTTGCGCTCGCGCTCGTTCCTGCGCGCCACCGCGTGCGGCTGCGTCTGCGGGAGCGCGTACCCGAAGCCCGCGAAGTTCAGGCGCCGCTTGCAGCGCAGCAGCTCCGGGGACGAGGAGCGCGGCCTCTTGGGCGGCTTGGAGCCGGACTTGTTGCAGGTCTGGCTCCTGTCGCTGGGACTTAAGGGGATGCTTTGTGCCGTGGATGAAAAGAAGCACACGGGAGGCATCAGCTGCTGCTGGCTCTTGGTCACTTCCATCTTGGCAGCAAACTCCATCCTACTCGCGTTAAGCCCAGTGCGTGGGGCGTGCGTGCCGCTCGTGCCTTTCACGTGTCTCTTCAGGTGTTGTCAGTGGGCTGTGCTCCTCGCACGCTCCTCAGCTTCTCTGGGACGCACAGGAGACGCCAGTGCTTTTCAATGGGCCTGTCCCGTGCGGTAGCCACGCCCCCCGGTCGCGTGGGCGCACCGTGGCTCCTGCCGCCTCGCGGCAGCACGACGGGCGCGTGCCGCTGGAGCCTAAACAAACAGCGGCTCACTCCAGAAGAGCAGGAGAGAGGTGTGGGCTATGGAGCTCCTATAGGTCTGGGACAAAGCCCTGTCCTGCAGGCCTAGAGGTGCACCTGCCACTGTGCACACATACTGAGTGGATTAAAGTTACTTCCCCTTAATGTTTAGTAGTTTTACTTTAGATGGCACCACTGAAGTTCAGCCTCATTGTGAAGCATATATGTCCATGCCTACTTCCAACTTCTACATGTAGCACGGGAGGCTACATCAATGTTGCTTTTTCTTTTTTTCTTTCTTATCTTTTTTAACGGATCTTGGCTACAGATACAGGAGCAACGCTTTTGAAAAAATGAGATTGTAGAAATGTGTTGCGAAAGTTAAGAATGATTTACTACCTATTACCTATAACTACCAATTTAATTTTCTCACAATTTAATTTTCTCACTCCCTCATTCATTGTAGTAAAAACAGATGTAGAGCCTTTAAGCAAAGTAAAAGTATCCTATACCTAAAATCTGTTTGTTACTCTTTACTTGCCTGTTTTTCACTTTTCTTCCCTCTGAGTCTTGAGTGTTTCCACTTAATGTGAAGAGATCATGAGCGTGGCACAGGGGCAGAATGTGAGGGGCCCTAGAATCTGTTTGGACAGGCTTTTGTGTGTGATTTGATACAGACGATATGGTTACAGTGGCCTGCCCGCTATGCTCTGCCCGTTTATATTGTCCCATTGAAATGTGCTGCATTTGTCTTTTAAATCAGAACATCTCCCAATCAAACCCCTTTTGTGCTGCAGTAGTGTATACAGCTACAGGTGTGCAACTAAAGGGCTGCAGGAGGGCAAGAAGAGGGAAGTGTCGGCAGAGTGGGCTGTCACTTTTTTTTATATGCATCCAAATTAAAAACAAAAAACATATTTCTAGCATTTGGATTTTTTCTGTGAAGAAGAAGAAGAGGTTTAAAGTCTTAAGTAGCAAAACTCTCCTGTATCTTATTTTTTATAAAAAGTTGTTTTATAAAAAAATACATGTGACATCCAACACTGATGCCCCGATGAAAAGATTGCACACTTTTCTGGTAAAATATTTTAACAAGTGATCTTTGATGATAACAGCGCCTTCTGCTGGCTGAGATATGTGCCTTACTTACCTCGCACAGATTTACTGAAGCTTCAGTGCGCTCCAAAAGTCCAGTCAGTGTTTTGTGAGGACTTTACTCTGCACACATCAGGGCTTTGGCGTTTCCAAAGTCAGAACAAAACAAAACAAAATGAAATTTGAAATAAATGTGCAGAAGTTTTCATCATCTTCGGTTCTGCTCATGATGATCTTTGGTTGGAGTGAGTCATTCCCTGGCTCAATATTGCCCTCTAGTGGCAAAAGAAAAACAGGCCACAGAATAGTAAACGTCCAGAATGTATCTGAGCTTCTTGTTTATAAGATATCACACACGCCTCAGCATCCAGTTGATCCTGGAGCGTCATAGAGGTCAACATTATATAAAGTATAGCAGCTAGGAGTCACGAGACATTTTAAGCCATTTTAAGGCTTAAAATTACTTATTTTCGCATTTAGAAATTGTATTTATGTATTTCTCATATTTATGTCAGAAATCTGCAGAAAATATATCAATAGATATCGCTACATGTAAAATGTTCCTTTTCACCTTCTGAGATACAGACCAACGGGCTTCCGTAGATGGTCACGTGACCTTTGTTTACGCGGAAGTCGCACTGAACTCAAACCTGCATCAAACTGTCTATAGTTTATAGTTTAATATCAGTAGGAAATGTCTGTAGAAGTGTGATGTGTATTTTTGTTCCTGGATTTGCTACACTCTTCGGCCTGAAATAGTAAATGTGCAGTTTGTTGAATGTCGTTTTTCGGGAAGGTTTGCAGCACTTGGTTTTCCCCAGCAGCGCTCATTTAAAGCACTTTTGATGCACATGTTGTATTATACCCAAACCTTTTGAGATGCGGTCCCTCAACTATGTCCAGAGAGTGAGTTTGGACTTTACAGGAACCCTTTTCCCTCATGCCATTTGTCTGGGAGATGCAGACAACGACTCGGTGAGACAAGCTTTAATATTTATATCACATGTATATTTGACAAAGTAATGAGAGTTTTTTCTTGTAATGTGCTGCAGTTGAATGAGCTGGTTGTAGGAGACACTAGTGGAAAACTGCTGGTGTACAAACATGACGACTCTAAGCCCATCATCACCAGGAGCTGTGTGGGGATGGTGAGTTTCTACAGTAAAATGTATTTATGACAGTCTTTATTGATGTTAAAGTGAGATGTTCTCCTCCTGCAGCTCACCTGTGTCGCAGTTGGAGACGTGTGCAACAAGGGGAAGGTGTGTGAAACTCACTTTTGTAAATATGTGTAATGTTAGCAGGTTGACCTCTCTGACCATGTTTTATTCTGTTGTTTCAGAACTTTGTGGTGGCTGTGGGAGCAGAAGGCTGTTTCCACCTCTTCGACCTCACAGCCACAGGCAAAGCTGATTCTACAAGTCAACATGAGTCACTGTCCTCTGACGACCAAAGACCTTTCTTCACACAGCATATACCTGCCAACACCAAAGTTATCCTTATTAGTGACATTGGTATGATGTGCATTCAAGCCAACCTTCTCATCTCATCTGGTTTTATTGTAAAGTCCTCTTCTGGTACAGATGGTGATGGTCGCTGTGAGCTGGTGGTGGGTTACACAGACCGAGTGGTGCGAGCTTTTCGATGGGAGGAATCCTCAGATGGCTCAGAATCTGGACAACTTGTTCTTCTGAAAAAATGGCTTCTGGAGGGGCAGGTATTGATAGTATACATTTTATGTTGCACATTATTGATTCAGTGTAAATGGACAGTTCCTTTCGTTGTGCCAGGTGGACAGTCTGTCTGTAAACCCTGGTCCTGAAGGTCTCCCAGAGCTCATGGTCTCACAGCCGGGATGTGGTTACGCCATATTGTTATGTTCCTGGACACAGCAGGACTCCTCGGGCTCCAATGAAGAAACTCCAGCCACTTCAGGAAGGTACACTAATAATATATTCATAAATAGCTTACCTTTTAACGTAATATTTAGGTCAGGTATTTGGTTCACAGTGAGGCATCTTCGCGGGATGTAGTTTTGCACTTGACGACTGGAAGGATTCATAACAAAAATGTCTCCACTCACCTCATTGGCAGCATAAGCAAAGGTAAAACTATATCTGTTTCATGTAAACAATGTTCATATGGTTTCTAATGGAATTATGGAATTGGTATTATATTCCCTTTCCATTACTCAGTTTTCAGTATTGATTTTTTTTACATCATCACATGCTTATCCCCACAGGATCAAAAGAAGAATCATCCACATGTGGACTCTTTGCCCTCTGTACATTAGACGGTATGTGACCTTTCCAAGAGAATACATTTAAACACTTTGACTTCTATTGAATTCTACTTGTAACGTAAACAGAAATAACCATATAGCTTCAGAATTATGTTTTGATGGAAAGAAATGTGTTAGGTATTCTTGTTAAGGTGTTTCTGCCAAAATGGCAGCGCTCAAATATTCCTCATTATATTCCTTAAATTCTTTATACATCTTTGTTTTGTGTAATATTCAGTTACATCTGTGCATGGACGATTTGTTAATTTCTACTGTTTGAAAACATTTGCAGGAACTTTGAAGTTGATGGACAGCTCTGGGCAGTTGTTGTGGTCAGTCCAGGTCGACCACCAGCTTTTTGCCTTGCAGAAGTTGGACGTCACTGTGAGTTTTTCCCACTCTTGCTGAAACAAAATATGATAAATTCAATCTTTGCTAGTGTTTTGTGCTTTTCTTCAGGGAGACGGCAGGGAAGAAGTAGTTGCTTGTGCATGGGACGGTCAAACTTACATCATTGACCACAACAGGACAGTGGTGCGCTTCCAGTTTGATGAGAATGTTAATGCCTTTTGTACAGGTGAATTATGTGTATTTTTATCTTATTCCTGAATAGTTTGGATTGATAAATGGATAGATAAATAAATAGATAGACGGCACACAATAAAACAAAAAATAACCAGATTCACCAGTAGGAGGCAATATTGAGCTTCAAACATGAATGCTGTTCTGCTCCTCAAGTCTCTCCATGGATATAGATCACTATTCTTTTCCCATCTTTATAATGCTGATTGAAACAAATGACACTTGAACTAATATATGTGTATATTTCTCAAGTATTGCATTTTCTTTCATTTGAACTCAAAAACCTTTTAAATTCTGTCCAACTGTTCTGTTAATTCCATCTTTTCCGTGACCTTTATCCTTCAGATTAGATTTTTTTGCATTGTATTCTGTGTATAATATTAGTATTGGCTCATCTAAAATCTTCTATCTTTCCCAGGTCAATACACGTGTAAGGAAGGGAAAAACAGCCCCTGCCTGGTTTACGTCAGCTTCAACCACAAAATCTACATTTACTGGAAAGTTCAACTCGAGCGAATGGAGTCCACAAACCTCCTGCGTGTCCTGGACGAGAACCCAGAGGTCAAAGGTCACCTCACAACCCTGGGAATAGGTGAGCAGGGAACACTATTATAACACAAGTCATCTTTAGACGGGTTTAAAGTCTTTATTGTTCTACAGTTTTTCTCAATTTATAAGACACTGTTCTTTATCAGGACTGCACAGAATCACTTTTTTGGATAACATGAGTGAGTTCAAATGAGCAAAACATGTGTAAACCTTGAATTGTGATCGAGATTTTGATGACACAATTCTCCTTTTGAGAAATCCAAGCAGTGATTTGGTGGCTGTGAGGAGACAGTGGAATTTCAATCGGGAAAATTTGTAATTAACCATAATGCAATACAATACCCACTTTAAACATGATATCAAGAGATCTCTTATTATTTATCCACTTGCCACGTCATAGGCTTAGGCTCACAAGAAAGATATTCAATTGTAGTTCTTTGCTGTGTATAGCTCTAAATAAATTATATGCTCTGTTGCTGGATACTTCTTTGAACATACATTTTTCTCAAATAATTCTCAAAAAGACTGTAATTTTCTAAAATGTTACAAAAAACAACAAGTGAGCTGCAGTTATGCATTATCTTTAGCCAATACATTTCAGGCTTGATCACGTTTTGCTGACTCGATAATTTGGTTAATCATGCACACAATTATTACTTATTTCCTTGTTTACATCCTTTGCTGCTATTCATAGATGAGCTAATTTGCTGATGCCCTTTGAACATTTTCCATTCAATTGTAGTGAGATAATAAATCAAAGGAAAATAGAATAAACAAGCCGTATGTGGAAGGTCTGGTATATAAAAGCTGAAGTAGATTTACCTGATTCCAGTGTTGACTTGTAGCCTCTTCCTGTCACCTTTGTTAATAATTCACGATGCAAAGCCTGTTGTGTTTCTTTTGACTAAGATTTCACAGACTCATTACCAAACCCACAGTGGAAACAGTGTCTGAAGCTGCTGCCTACAGGGAAAATACAAACAGGAAGGAGACGGTTTGAAGTGAAGAGTGGAAAAGTGTGAGGCAGTGTGGGCGTATTAAGTATATTTATCTTTAAGTATCTCTTGAACCAGCTCCATTTTAAGAACATCCCAGTTGGATGCATGCAACAGCGGGCCATATATGCTTTAACCAAGAGGATTAAGTGAATGTCTGACCACATACTGTGCCTGAGTCGTGTCACTGTGCCCTCAGTGGAGTGTCATACGAGGCTCAAGACTCCGCCCCCTGCTCCACTCTGCAGCCTTTGGCTTTTTATGGGGAGTCTGGCTCTGTCAGTACATGAGAAGGGCTTTTTTGTAGATAAATGCCTTGTATTCCATTGTAGGGATCAGTTTGGTAACAGGGAAGGAAGTCTTGCATTTAATTGTATTTATATATTTGTCATTTATATACACAAAAAGAGTAGAGTTAATACAACATTAATCATATTCATTCAGTTAATAATACTTGATGACTAAAAACTAAATATCTCTTAACATTTTTTCTAGTTAACTTTGGCCCTTTTATTAATATAGTTGTATCTGCATTACATTTAAGTCAGTCATATTCCTTGTAGTACTATGTAGTATATAACGTTATTTGTATTTACAGATGCTGAGGACTCCACATCTGTAAAAGCACTGGTGGCCGATCTTCTCTACAAGAACACACACATGTAGGACTTCAGCATCTGCCTCCGTGTTCAAGACACTGAGGGTAAATAAACTTTGGATATTTGAATTTATTCCTGTCTTAAATCATTATCAAGGTGTTAAATTTGATCATACCAATTGTGTCATTACATTTAACCGTGAGGGCTTTTAAAAGGTATTAAAAAGTCTTAAATGTCACTTGTACAAACCATCACAAAAATGTTCCTTGTGTATTTTCCATAGTTATCCTTTCTGTCCTGTGTGCATTATTCATAGCATTACTCAGGGTTTTCTCAAGCACTTCTCCACTCGAGCTCCTCTATAAGGATAATACTGCGCTCTGTCATCTTTCACTAAAAGACCTGTGTATTTGCATCCTCTTCATCTTCTTGCAAAAGCTTTCTCTGCTGAATCACTGTAATAAAGTAAAAGAGATAGTACGACCAGAGGCTTGTGTTCAGAGGCAGATTTGCATAGCAGCACAAGAGCAGTATAATTGTTTTTAAGTGAGCAGTAAAGAGCCTGCGGGGCTTGATTGACTTTAGGGAATCGCCCACTGTTTTCCGACTGGAGGATCCTATAACTCCCTCTCCGTTTCTCATGCAATATAAATGTTAAGGTGAGTATAAACACAGCAGGGCCAGCTCTGCTCGGCTCCTCTGTAACTTTGCCCATTAGAGGTGTGCACAGAATTGATCATGTAAAAGGCTGTTGTATCCCCATTATGAGAGAGCACTCTGCAACTGCAAAGTGCAAACTGCTGTGGAGTAATAGCACTTCTTTATCCCTGCAGATTTTGGGCATAATTGAGCTATGAAATTAAAACAACAGGTTTCCAGCAGCCATTATCTTCTCATTAGCATTTAAGGTGATTCTCCTCCCACACAGATCTGAGGAGTGCAACTAAGTCCACATTGATGAGATTGATATAAAAAAACAACATATTCAGTATTTCCCTCCATAAGTGGAAAATGGCTCCCTTTATATTTAAGTTTATGACCTTTAATGGTTTATAATAATAGGTCATTCCAGCATTTAGTCACATGCAAGTCTTTGGTAAATTGGATTGCCCTGCTGTGTTGTTTACTAGTTGGCTATTAGGACCTGCAGTACCAAAAACGACCACAAAAACCCCACAAATATCAGGATTTCAAAAAATCACTGCGGCAAAATGAGGCAAAACACCCCCTCAATTTTTGACAAGAAGTTTGAACCTGATGCCTGTTTTTTTGGAATATGGCTCTGAAGTTGGCCAAGGATGTGTTTACTTCCATTTCTGAGCCTCAATATCTGTGAAACTGATCATCCAAGGGAGACCGTGTTCTGGAGAATCACAGATAGAGGCCAAAGTGATAGAAGTCTTTTATCTGCAAAACTAGGAGCTCAGGCACTCCTCAAATTTCTATTTCATTTCAAGGAGACATTAGGGGAGACGTTTAAGTGCTGAAATACCAGGTTCTATGACGTTCTGTGCCTGGAGACTCTTAGTCACAGATAAACACTTTAGAAATTTTGAAGGCTGCAGGTGAGAGAGTTTCCTAGATATTTCTATTTAAAAATGGCTTTTCAGAGCATGATGCCAAAAAAAAAACCTTCATTCAGTGATTTTTTTCATGAGAAAACGGAAGAGACCTAATAATTTGGATTTTTCCTAATAACAGGTGTGTCATTGAAGCAGATTTTTAACAAGGAATTCTGTGATGGTCTGGAGGGAAGATTTTTAGAAATTTGATGAACTGACACGGAATGAACCTAATCTGTTGTAGCTTTGTCAAAATCAATTGCCAGTCTAAAAGGATTTGTTTATTCATTTTATACTTCGATTGTGACAGCTTGATTATCTTATTTCAGTCAATAATTGTTGTCCATGTATAGTATATTGTAGAAAAGCTTTGGCTATTCTAATCTCTCTTACCAGTTTGTGAAGAACTGGGTATTACCGGTATGCCTTTGGGGAAAACATGCCTTGGGGACGACTTTGATAAATAATACCTGCACAAAAAATAGAAACAGAATTTTAAACAATTCACATATTCTGCAATTGCATCCTATTCTGTGTCCTATTTGACACAGAATATTTGTTGTTCAGCCGGGTTTACTGTCACCAGTGATGAAGACAATGGCCTGGCACTGAAGGCTCCCACGCTTTTGTTGACAGCCTCGCCTTGTGACAGTCTGAGGTTGTGTTCCCCCTTCATCATGTACAGACCACTTAAAACTCACTCTGTTGGTCTGACACCTGCTCGAACATGGCTTACATTTGTCTGCTCATATTAAAAAGCCGTCCTTGTTTGGTGGATTGGGACTGACAGCCTCTGGAGTCCATAGAAGGCCTGTAGTCTGGATCCTGAAGTGCCGGGTCAGAGGCTGTCAGCTCCCTCTGTGAACACATGCAGCTGCTGGTGCCTTCAGGGTCTCGGCACAGCGTCAGACCAGAGGCTTCTAATCTCTGTCACTAAAAACACTCCTTTCTGTCACTGAAAACACTTCCCACTTTTTCAGCTTTACATATATGCAGTATTTGAAATGCATTCATCTAATTTTAATCACACTATTAGGAAATCATTTGCCTTTTGAAATCTGGCATCTGGATTAAAGAAGCTGAACCAGAATCTTTCTATTCTTAACAATAGAAAATGAAGGAATTGTACCATACAACCATTTCAATATTTCCAGAGCGTCTCCCTCTGTCAGCTGTCAGAGCCAAACAGTCGACTGTGTTGATAAGGAGAGAAATCCTCCCTTATTCTGCCTCCACAAAGCACTAGTACTGTTTTCTATGATATTTCTGTCATTTAATCCCTTATAGTGACACATGTTTCTATATTGCCCTATAGAACCCCCACACCCCGAGAGTTCTCCTGTTTTTCTCTATAAGTGTCACAGCATTATGGCCATTAGCTGACAGTGTAATTCCTTTACTTATCTCTGTGCTGATGCCATGCTTTTAAGGAGAAATGACTGACTAACGGCTCTAAAAGGGAGGACTCCACATGAATCCTCTTTAGATGCAGCACCTTGCTGTTCAATCATTAACAATAGTGCACAATTTTGTTGATGCCAGGCAGTATTTTGCAGAGCTTCATTAGCCGTCCATGCAAAATGAAGACACTGTCAATATTCTCTACATCAGCTTTAACATTTTAGTCTACATAGTGTTTGATGATTCTGTGTTTGAGTGAATATAATCTAAAATCTATTTTTCCCCTCTGCCATAAGACTCGAATGAACACATATGAACACTTAGTAACTTTACAACCTGTCATGCCATTTGCACTGCTCTATGTCATTATGCCCCATTGCTGCTAATGCATATTTGTACACCTTGATGCTGCTCTTTCTGTGTTGGATGTTATTTTACCTTTTTACCTTAGTGTACATACTTTTATTATTATCATTAGTCTATTTTTACTGCATATAGTCATAGAGTTTCTTAGGGATTCTATTATTTATCCTCCATGTTTCATGTTGCACGGATGTACCGCAAAATATTCCTAGTTTGTGAACTCCTCACTAACTATGGCAATAAAGCTGATTCTGATTCAGTGATATTCATAGAGTAGTATTACAAATGCAGTGGCTCAGCTGAATGAATGAACAGCCCCTTCATTCATTACACATTGATCATACTCTAATGATGATGTTCAATGCCTGGTGCGATATTTAGCTCCGTAGCAGTAGCATCACGACTGTCTCCTCCCTGGTCCCCGAGGCCGGTCTGTGAGTGGGCCCAGGGCTCGAGGTCATTCCCACAGAGTCACTGTGGAGTCTCAGAGCGCTTCCTGCTGCTCGTATCAACAGATGCTATTGATAGACACCGAGGGCAAGGAGACAGCGATATTTCTGGCATCAAGGAAATGTTCCTGTGCTGAGGCTCACAGACAGTCTGGTGTGGGAGGAGAGCCATGAGGGAGACAGTCTATGGCATAGAATCTGTGCAGGGACAATTATAGTCTTGGAGGACACTTTTCTGTAGGTGTTCAATAGAGGACAGCTTAAGCTTACATAGTACTTTTATGCTTCCACTGAGCAATCCAAATGCATTATTCTCTCTCTTTCTCATAGAATCTGAATAAGGAAAAGTCTTGTTGGCACTGCATTTTCATGATTTTTCTTTATAAATCATTGGTTCTTAGGATAAAAAAGGTCCAAAATACCTTCAACCAGAATCCAGACTTTCATTAGAAGCTATAGGAACCATTTAGAAGCTGTTATTTCTGCAAAAGGAGGATCTACTAAATATTGAGTTTATTTTTTTATTATTTTTTTTATATAAACGTCATTTCACTTCTCAAATATCACTGTGTTTGTGTCCTATGTGATATATTCAATAGTTTTTTTATCCTGACAACCAATGATTTATAAAGGAAAATCATGAAGATTAACAAGGTTGCCCAAACTTTTGCACCCCACTGTACACAGTATACACAATGACTTTTTCATACTGAGCAGTGTATCCTGTTACTTTGATGTCAGCCTTTGCAGACACTACAAACATCTCAATGCCTGAACCTAAATGCAAAAGGCAAACAATCTTGTCCTATGCAGCTTTCTATTGTGTGGAAAGACTTTTTGTAGAATGTGGCTCATCTCAGGCACAAAAGCAGTGCAACAACTCTCTCTGAAGTCCTTTGTGTGTGAAATAGAAAGTGTTGTCAGGTGTGAGCAGGATGGTCTCCGGATGTGGTGTGTGCAGCAGAAAACAGGCAGGGGCAAGTTTCAGGCGCAGTTGTGATTCTGTTCTTCTGGTAATTGAGCATTGATCTGTCACTTGAATGTAACACATGGCTTTCATTGTGCAACTATACACTTTGAAAATAGGGGCCTAGGTCTATTGTTGGAAGATGATATTGTCCTTTTTCCACTTCATTGGAGTAGAACTAAAAATATTTCTTACCAAAGTCAGATATACTTTATGTGCACCACAAAACCCACTTCCTGTCTGCTGTTTACCTAATTCATTTTATTTGCCAAGATGTAAAAACAGCAAGAAAATAGTTTTACTGTCAGCTGAAGATGACAAACAGACCAAGGATAGACAGAATACATTTTAATATAGGCAGAGAAAATACGATTTTGAGGAAGTGAAACACCAAAAATAAATCTGTCATACACTGGTTCCTCTTTCACACGCAGAGTTTGGTCACTACAATAAAAATAATGCAAATCTATACATATGGAGGACTCTAATAATTACAGTAAAATCACATGGTTCAGCACACTTAAATGCAAAGATCAAGTTGTTTTTGTTTTTCTAATCTTACAGGCAGGAAAGGCAAGTGGCACTGCAGCAGACTGGACTGATGTCTTTGTAGTTTCACTCATGGTCACAGTAGCAAAATAATGAATGGAGCATAAAAAAATATTGCCTACAACAAGATACATAAGAAACCTGTGACATGAGAGCATTGAGAGAGTTGGCACAGACTCAGTCAAGTTGAGTAAATCCATTAAAAACGCAGATCTGAACTGAATCAGAACTTTAAAGTCCCTCCATATGAGATAATAGAAACATCAGCATTGTAGGTAAATTAAAATATGGTAAATAAATACTTGAAATAGCATGATATTGTATTTCTGTATTCCATTTGCGCCCTTTAAAAAAATCGCCTTATTCCCTGCTGTTACAGTAACACTTGTACACAAACATGCAGACCTGCTCAGAGGCCTGAACTCCACAAAAGCATGCAGGGGATGGTAAAGAGCTTCAAAAGCAGCAGATTGGAATATAAAACTGTATTTGGGGAGAACAGATTTAGTCCAAATGTGTAAATGTGCTAAACTGGGATTCTTAATTTGAAAAACAGAACAGCCAAAACAAAGTTGTAAAGCAGTATTATCTGTTTTGATAACTTTAGAGGAAGTACTGCATTGTGCACTATGTTATAATACTTGATAAAGCTCCCCTGGAACATTGTGTAGGGCAGTGGTTCTGGTCCTGGAGGTCAGAGGTCAAGGGGCCAGATCATATAGGAGATTTTCTACAGTATGTATGTAGTTTGGATGGAAAAAAAGTGTCCTGTCACAAACATTTATGATTGTTTTCCCGGGGATTGTGACTGAAAAAGGTTGAGAATTACTGGATCAACACTGAAGAGCACTATTACTTGTTTGTTATTTGAAAGAAATGTTGGCTGTTTTTGTACAATAGTTATTAAGTAAAATGCTTTCCCAGATCGATAAGTTCTCTTGTAGTTGATTTAGTTTCCGTTTGGTTAAAATCCTAAAACTAGACAGTGTTAGTGTCCAGGGAGGCTCACAGGTTTTTATTGGAGTCGTGTTGGCACAGAGCTTCAGCCGAGGCCTCACAGAAGGGCAGCTCCTCACTGCAGCCCTGCAGCTTCAGAGCTCGACTGTCCAGGTCCAGGCAGCACTGGGACACACACCAGAGGTTAATTTAATACTGCTCAGTAATTAACTTTAGAAGATGAGGTGAATATAACTTTTATGCTTAAGTTACATTGTGCATATACAGTCGGTGCTCACACAAATGTAGCTGCAACTCAGGAAAAAAGATGTTTCATACAAAGAAGTTAATTACTATCACAGAGATTTTGACTCCTGAGAACTCTATCTTTTATTTAGAGGAAAGATTTTCAAGAGAATTCTAGCCACATTCTAGCTCAGACATGTGCACATGAATATTGCAGTCTAATTCCTTTGACTTATTTGCCCATTAAAGCAAAAAAGTTGTTTATTAAAACTTTGACTGGGGAAATATAAAAGAAAATGTTGGCTTCTAAATGTGAACCTTACCTTAAGTTCCATTAGAGTCTGAAGACCAAGGCACAACTCAAACGTCTCGTCATCTGCAAACAGAGGATGGACAAAAGTGAACAATGGCTTGTATTATTGCTTTATGGGCGACTTATAGTTTTACAGCTGGGTAATGCCTGACTTTTTGAACAAAAAGGTACCAAGCCCTGTTTGTATTATTGCTTCAGATGTTTAATATTGTAGGTTTACCTTGCACATAGGCCGAACACTGGAGCGTCTTGGAGCCCAGCTGTAGCCTGAGATCTGTCACTGAGCTGCTCTTTTCACATGGAGACACTGCTTTAGTGGGCACCAATCTGACAGAAAAAACAGGACCACAAACACAGAGAGTTAAGTTGCTAAAGTTTACATGAAATATAGTAAAAATGTCCCTGAAAGGCTTAAAGGCGGCTTTGTCTTAGTCTTTGAGGCGGAGCTCACCCGAGGCGCTGGCAGCAGGAGCTGGAGATGTGGTTGTGTTGGATGCCAGTGTTGATGGAAGCCCTGACCTCAGTCTCACAGCACTGTGGGGAAAACAGAAGGAGATGTTCATGTGTCTCTGATTATCCACTTCAGTCAGGCACTGATACGAGCAGAGAAACAATTATTCACAACAACATATTACATTAAGGGCTGGCTGATATGATGTTAAAATCAAATTACGCTCTGATCTGCTTTGCCGGAGAGATTGTGATATTGTGGCTCTATGATTTCCCCACTCACTGCTTCTGCTTTGGTCTCATTAAGCTCTGAGAGATGCACATTTAAGAAATAAGTGTTTGGGAACTCAGGACACTAAAGCTTTGTAGGTGAATTCTTTCCCATTCTTGCTTGATGTTTGGGGACTCGTATTTTGCCCATGTTAATGTCCACACATTTTCAGTGGGGACAGGTCTGGACTGCAGGAGGACAGTCTGGTACTGCACTCCTTTAGTACAAAGCCTTTGCTGTTGTTTCATGTGCAGAATGTGGCTCGGCATTGTCTTCTAAAATAAGCAGGACGTCTCTGAAAAAGACGTTTCTTGGATGCAGCACCCTGATAAACGGGGACAGTCCTGCTGTCCTCGAAGTTATTCCGCCTCCAACATGTTGTGCCTCACTGTTCAATCCCCTACAGTGGGCATTGAACTAAAAGGCTTGAAGATGATTTTATATTAAACATGGCTTCAGAGCGTACCTTGCACTGGACCTGGAGGCTGGAGAGGGGACTTTTCTGCGCTGATGTCCGTCTGTCACTGCCGTCCTCCTCCTCATCAGACCGGAGGCTCCTCTCGCTCTCCTCCAGAGACTCCTCCCTCTCCTCGGTGGAGTCCTCAGCCGTGCTCTCACTGCGCTCCTCTGCCTCCGGGTTGGGTTTGTCGTTGGAGTCTGCCAGAGGAGAGCGGACCCTGTTGGGGTCCCGGGCCTCCCCCTTCAGCCTCGTGATGTTCCCCTCGAGGAGGCGCCTCTGCACGATGCTGTGAGGTTGCTGAAACAGACATGACAAATGCTTTTTATATAACTTTTTATGCTCCCGGTTCCAGGTACAAAACTGCTTTTGTCTGTTCGTGTTCTGACCAATAAACTGGTTAAAGCACATAAACCCTCAGTTCTTCCACAACTCATTTAGCAGCTCTTATCATGGAGAGCAGAGCTTTGAAGTATATGGATGATTAAATTTCAGTGTTTCAGAACAACATGTGGTCAGAGAGTGCTGTCAATTATGACCAGAAAGACCAAAGAGCCGGCTTCTCTAAATAAAACTGCACACTTTCTCAGCTCATGGGTTTGAAAGGAGTCTCAAATTACACAATATAGAGAGTAATATGATTATTCACTGTGCAATTATTAACACGTCTGAATAATGGTCATTAGTTCTAGGTAGTGATAACCGTAATTCAATGTTAAAGTATCCTTTGCTGACCCCTAGGCTAATGTGTTCTTTGCATCTCCAAATTTAGGTCTGATCTGAACTAGGTAGCAGTAGGATTAGCCTATTGTGCATGTTTTAGGTTGAAGAAAGGAGAAATTGAGAGAAAGGTGAACATGCAAACTCCACACAGAAAGGCCTCACAATGTCCTGAATCTGAAGAAGAACCTGCATTTTCTTGTTGTGAATGCTCAAATGCATGACACAATAATGGATTTTGCTCACTGTCTTTGAAAATCCAACTCAGACCAACATTCTCCGTCATATAAGAAAGAAGAGCATATAACATAGGATGGGAAAGTAGATGGGAAAGCAATCTCAGGATCATGACCGTGAAAAGATTTCCACTATATACAGTAGTTATGTTCAAAAGCAATCAATGCAGTAGATGAGGAAGATGATTTCGAAATCACACTGTTATTATCTGTTCTCTGCAGGTCACAAAGTCTACCACCAGAACTATGATTCCTCATATGTGACTGTATGTTCATCTATGCTTTCTTAAATTTAATGAAAGTTTTTTGTCTTGTTTTTTGGATCTGATCAGTCTGTATCAGGTCTGAGGATAATTTTCCCACCCATAAGGTTGTCAGTCACTGCGTATTCACAGTAAGATCAGAAAGGTTTCAGACCTTTTTCACACTTTGTTCAATATGTTTAAATTATATAATATATGTAGAAAAAGCTTGAATCTTCAACTGGACAGGGTTGGTTGAGTAGAGGACGTTTCGCTTCTTGTCGCAGAAGCTT
>JAADKR020000001.1:5966179-5999700 GCA_011763505.2 Lythrypnus dalli
ACCCTGTCCAGTTGAAGATTCAAGCTTTTTCTACTATGACCACTACCTGGACGACTGAGAGTCTACACAAACGTATATAATATATGCTATTGTTTCCTTTTACCTAGAAAATGGCAAATTTCTATTGTAAAGTTTAGGGCTGCACAAAATGAAACCCAATCCATTGCTCTCAATCATAGTTATGCTGTACCTTTCACATTGATAAAAGTAATATCCACTGATTTCCCCTGATAAACCTAAAGCCTGTATAATCCTGCATCTTCAGTCTCAACACTCCTCCATAATAATAGACAGACTTGTATGAACAATCCCTTGAACATTTGTACATGATGGTTTTGTGTCTCGTGCAGAGCTCTCAGCCCCATCTCTGTGTCGACCTGCCAAACTAAACTCCCTTTACTGGAGTAATCACTACATATGTCACTGGAGTCTGATTTAGGCCGTCGGTTCCTCTCGAGGCTGCAGCTGTGCCTGAGCAACACTCGAACGCCTCACGAGCAGGTGCTGATGATTCCCTCTCATCTCTTCTCCAAATGGTTTCAATTTACCGTGGCTTTCCCTGACACTCTCTCCTCTGTACGGGCTATAGGGCCACAGAGAAGATGGGAATGGCTATCTCGCTTTACACTTCTATAAACTATTTCATCATTGCTTTTCAGTAAAGTCAGTAAAAGGGCTGTACATTTTCAAAAAAAAAATCACTATACAGATTTTCAATATTTGTACTGTATATTGCTTCTGATGTATGTGAATGTAGTAAATTGTCTCATGTGAAGCTCTTTGTGACCCTCTTTGTGAAAGGCACTACAAATATAGTTATTTTTCTTCTTAAAATCAGGATCTTGCGTTCAACAGGTCAAGGAGCATTTGGCTTTTGACCTGTATTCCTGTCCTTAGTCTTAGTTTAGTCTCAGTTTAGGTTTGGTGGTGCTTGGGAAGCTAAATTATTACATTTTGAGCAGCAGTAGAACAAAGATGTGTAAGCAGCAGCTCATCCCTTCCCAAGGCTTCTGCATTTCCACATACACTGATGACTCACATTTCAATGCAATTCAATTCAATACGTTATTGCCAAATGACAAGTAATTAGGGATTAGTGTGGTGCAGTTAATGCCTAACATAATAAGCAAAATATGCTCATATATTCATAGTGAAGGAGACATACTGCATAAGTTCAGTTTTTGCTCTAGTTTTGAGATGTTTTATATCTGAACAGCACAGGGGAAAGTGCTAGTTTAAACCTAGCTGTTCTTGTTTTAATGCTCCTGAGCCTTTTGTCCGAGGGCAGGACACGTAAAAACAACAGTTCTCAGGATGAAAAAGGTCATTGAAATCTCGAGGCTTTTCCATTTCAGACAGAGAAATCCTGTTCAACATCCTGCTTTCCACTGCAGTCACTTGTCCATATCACACTGGTATCTCAAATCTGCAAAATCACTCAATTCTTCCATCTGCCTGAGATTGAAACGTTTATTGCCAACTCAGCTTAAAACTTTTAGATCTTTAAAATGTTCAAAAGCTCAATTTTAGTTCAAATTTACTTAATTTAGTTCCATTTTAGCCTCATTTTGGCCCTAATGTTGTCTTTTGCGCCTTGTTTGGACAAAATTTGCTGAAAAAGAGGGGAAACAATTTAGTTAAATACCACACCACTGTATCGCATATTGCACGTTTTTTTCAATATTGTGCAGCCCTAGAGGACACAAGTAATATTGTTAAATTGTTTTGAAATACATTATTTGTCTATTCTAGTCACATAATTACACAAATATCCTTAAAGCATAAGTAGCTCACTGCAATTTTTGTGATGTAAAAGTAGCTTGCATGGTAAAATTGTTATAATGTGTATTATTGCGTTAAACCTTGGTCTGGCTTTTGTCACTGTGGACACATGTTAATGAGATTCTGGTGAGAGCAGAACTGCAGGTTGGCTGAAAATAGGGTTATGTTCATTTGATGTGTGTTTATGGGCCTGAAGAGAGAAGGCCTGACACTTTAGGGCTATTATTCTTTCTTTTTTATCTGTGCCTCTGTGAAAAGTATGAGCCGAGAGATTTGATTTCCAGCAGCAGCAGCATCACTCTTCACTGCAGATTTTGGATTTTACTCTGAAGGACATTCATGCGTCATAGTTTGTGAATAACTGGCCCATTTTGCAAATACTTTCTCGACGTAATACTTATAATTGCTCAGTATTACACACTGGGGAATGGCATTGACGTCATAATATTTATTCTTTCATTTTGCGAGTCTCCTTGTTCAATATCAAGGGCTGCTTTGACTCATGATTGTCCTGTTGAACGTAACCAGATTGAGCCAGTTCTGATCCTGGCTGTTGTTGCAGTGGATCCTTGTGCTTCCTCTTTGTGCAGCAGATTAGCGGCTAATTGCCATGTGGACTGATTATCTGACCGGTCCAGACTCTTTTCCCTCATTCACCAGATCTGTTTGTTTAATGCCCTCCTTCATTGTTTCGGTCGGACTTATTGTTGTGTAGACGTTTAACAGGGTTTCTGAGTGGCATTTAAAGTCATTAAACTAGAATCGAACTGACATTACATCTACATTTCTTGTGGGGAAAAATTACATTACTTGACTATTTTTACTTTGCAAGATTTAGAGTATAAAACACTTTCAATTGCAATTTTGGCTGAATTTTTTATGTTTTTTTTATGTCGGTTTCCATGATTTCCATGCACATTCAGCAGTTTCAAACCAGGAAGGTGGGACAACTCAGCTACTTATCTTTGCATCAGAGCACAGCTAACAATGTGAACGGCAGTAAAAGAGAGGAATATACAGCGACAAAACTTGTGACACTGCTTTGGTGTGGAGTCAAGTTTTGTTGCTGTATATTCCTCTCTTTTACGGCTGTTCACATTGTTAGCTGTGCTCTATGGCAAAGCTATGTAGTTGTAGCCTGGAGTTGTCCCACCTTCCTGGTTTGAAACTGATGAATAGAAACCGAGGTAATGCAGAAACTGATAATTGGCTTTTTTTTTTTTGACAAGGACATAGCAAAATAAGGTGCAACTGATGCGACGCCAACAGAGTGTGTAGCTCATGCTTATTTTTAACTCTTGTCCCTGGCTTTAAAACCTTTATAAACGTTATCCTGCTTTTCTCAGTTTATTTGAATGTTTGCAAACCATGGGAAACGGAATACGCTCAGATTTGTTGCACTAGTGGCATTAAAACACTGGTATTTTGACACTAAAATGACACTAAAAAAGCATTGGGCTCGACTCGCTGTCACCTGATTTTCTCCATCCCCGGTTGTGCATCCTTCACGTTTGTTATTTGACTTAATGAAGGCGGGTGAAGCAGCTGTGCTCCTCTTCCTCTTGTTCAGTCACTCGTGTTTGAGGCAGTATTTTTAGCCCCGTGCACTCCTCCCTCCACAATGAGGCCGGAGCAGCTGAGGCCGCCTGGTGCCACCCATCCCGGGCCACACAGCGGCCGCCCCGGACAATTATTTACCCCCCGGGAAAATAATACCCTTCAGCCTGAACCCCAGTCACACGTGCCCCACCATCGAGAGCCCTTTCAAGAAGAGCAGGGATAAATAATGTGGATTATCAAGATGTGTCACAGTGTTTCATCATCACATTTGTTTGTTTTCACCAGGATTATCCAAACTCTCTTTTTATTAGTTTCCAAATTGGGAAATTTGACTCGTGATTCATTTCAAAGTAATTAGATTCTTGAGTATGAGGACATTGTTGTTGAAAATGTTTCCTCAAAAATGCTTTCATAGCTTTTGTTTATATAAGGGGTCCATGCATTTGTGGAGCCATTCGAGTAAATGGACATGCATAGAGATAAATTCCTGTCAGAGATTCATTTTAATGCCAGCAGAAAGTGGCCAAATATTGACTAAAGTAAAAGTAAATAAGAATGTGGTGAAGCTAGTACTTGATTACTGAGTTACTGCTTTTCAGCTTTTCGATTATACAGTAATCAAACAGACAAAATGTGAAACTTCTGGTATTTCTTAAGATTACACAAAAATAGATAAAACCAGAATTTCTTAAGCTAAAGAATTACAAATCTTTTTTTCCATCTGGAGCGTTTGCATTTATGTAGATTTATGTAGCTCTGTTTTATGAATAAAACAAATCTTGTACTTGTTTATAGTGGGGTTCTACATATATTTATTTAACCCTACTGCTACCAGAGCCTGTAGTGTTACATGATCTCGTCCTCTGACCTCATTATGGCTCTTTCCCCGTTACTTCCTGGATTTTGCCCTTTTTACGCTCTCCTCACGCTGCACAGGCCTGGACTCTGAGGCCGGGAGGACCTCAGGCTCAAATGCAGCAAAACAAATTAGGTCTTACATAAGAATCTGTGCTGTTGGACTCTCTGCTCTGTGTTTAACATGAGCACAAAGAGGAAACAGGGGTAAAATCAAGATTAAGCTGTATAGAGGTGTGTATGATGTCATAGTATGGAGGCAGAATACAAATGAGTGGCATGAGCGTGCATTGTTGTTGTTGCATTTTGTGATAGGTTCCATTGGGAAGGAAAAGGATGTATATGAGCATACTCCTGCAATAACCCTGGTTGATAATGATATTACAGTGCAAAACTGTAATATCATTATCAACATGTGAAACATTAACATAGCAATAATGATCTGGAAAGGATCTGGTTTCAATCATGGAGAGGACGGGCTTTAAGGGGAAATTTGATGCTGATTGGATAAAGGGAATCTTGTATTAGCCAATCACAGCTTACACCTCAAACCCCAGCTAAATAGTAAATCACCAAAGCAATTTAATCTTTCGTTTTTAAAATGTGAAGCGTTTTGGAACCATAATTCAGTGACAGACTATTCATGTTTGTATGTCTTTAGCAGTGATCCAAGTGGTTGTTATTGTTTGCTGTAAAACCCGCCTATTCACTGCAATAGAGCCACGTAATTGGTCCAAACCGCCAGTGTCTAAAAGCAAAACAATAAGAGATTGGACTTGTCAAGATTTCATGATGTTTCAAGTAAATCACACAGGAATTCATCTCGGTCAAGGTCAACCTTCTAAACTGATATAGATCAAACCATGTCCTGCTCCTCCCTCCTCAGCAATAGGAATTTTCACTATTGAATATGCCATGCTTCGTCTGATAAAGCTACATTAAATTATATACACCAAGCAACTACAGTGAGCTAGATACTAATTCAAAGTAGAATGTGTAAAAACACTGGCAGAGACAGTTTATTTCCATCTTGATGTGTTGGCAGTTGAAAACGACTTTAAAAAAATGAAATAATGAGGTTTGTGCAATGCAGTTGAATGGGGTCATTCAGTTCATTTCACTGTCAGTGCTCGGTTCACGTTTTGTCGGAGCTCTTCTGTCCTTCACCTGTTGGTCACTTGTATAGAGTGTGTATAGTTTTTTTGTGTCGCTTGTGTTTTTATGTTCTTTGTGCAACAAAACCTGGAGGGCGTCTGCAGATGGGAATGAGCCCAAGGCTATAATCTGGCATATTTACTTGTGAAAATGTTCATTATTATGCACTGCTACCTCTTTCTTAATGAAATAACCAGATAAAATATAACAAACAAACCTGAGTCTTTGTTAACTTTACTGGAGCAGGACATCTCCGGCTCGTTTCCATGGAGATGAGGACTAAAGGCATATACTGTATGAGATTTAAAGGTTAGGCCTCATCCAAATCCATTCTGTGATTACCCACAAACAAAAAAGCATTTTCTGTCTCTCCTTCATAATCAGGAGCATGTTTTGTATTCATGCTCAGAGAGTCCAGAATGTTATGCCTTTAATAGATGTCACTCATAACTAACTGGAAAAAATACATTCATCTATATTCATTCCATTCATTAATATTGATTATATATAAACAAATATATCAGTTTGTCTTGTGATCTCTGCAATTGTTTCCACTCTTTATGAGATGAGAAAAATGGCACTACCCCATGGTTGTTTTTTTGTCATTTTTGTTTCGTTAGTGGTTTGTCCTTTTATGTTTGTTATTAACGCTGAAATATTCACTTCATGCAAATTCAGTTCATGGAATTACTCAGAGGCAGTGAAGCATAGAGTTGTAGTTGCCTTTTCTAATGAATTAAACATTGATGCTTCTTAGTAATAAACTATTTATATTTTCCATAGCATTCCATAGTTCCATTGCCAGCACTGAATAAAATAATAAAATGATACGCATCTTGTATTAGACAATAGCATCACATCTTCTTCAAGGACTTTAAAGCAACAAAGGGGTCTTGTAATTTATTATTGTAAAACTGTTTGACCCTTCAGCCGTATCCTCATGTTGTGCATTTCTTTGGAGAATGCATTTGGTTTTCCCGAGCTCCACATCTATTCCTGGAAATGTCTGGTGATGGATGGAGCGCATGGAACATAAGTGTGTCAGGAGGAGGGCTGGCATAAATCAGCACAGGGATTTCCACCTGCACTTCACTTCCAGCCCAAGAGCAGCACAAATACATGTGTTTGGCCCACTTTATATCGAGCACTCACTCTTCCACAGCACCAGCTCAAATGCATGCTGAAAATGCATTATTCATTTCATTTTAAGTAAGCTCTATATCCAAGGCATTCATCTGAAATATAACATTTGCTTCATTCTTTGTCCTCTGCTTGGGAAATGCTCATCTTGGCTCATGCATTTCCATTCTAAAGGCTCACAAACAGACCTCAGTTTGCATGTAATAGCCACTTTGTGTGTCCGGCAGCACTCACCAGGTCTTTAGATGTCCCCAGCCGCTTGAGCCCGTCCAGTGGCAGGAGGTCAGCAGAGTCCTTGTGTGTGAACTGGGTTGCCTGTTTGAGTCTCCTCTGCTGGTGCAGGATGGCTTTATCTCGAATGGCCAGTTCTCCTCCTTTCTTTGCTTCACTCATGATCTCCCCAGAGCAGGGTTTTTCCTTCCTTCCTTCCACTGCCGTGCACTGAGTCTTCAGCCCCTTCAGCAGTGGCAGAAGACGAGCTTAAGTCAAGTCCAACACACAGTGATGCAGATCCTCTTAAAAGGTCCTTGGAAGCAGAACAAATCCCTCGCTTTGCCTGCTCTTTCTCTGCGCCTGGTCCTGTTTTTTAACAGGTTTGGGAGATGTTGTCCTCAGATGATGTTGCAGCTCTGATGGAGGCATGCATCTTCTTCCACACAATACCAAGAATGCAGTGTGACAGCGGATGGTGAGGCTGTGGGGAGGCTGTTACAGAGTGTGTTCCCCCTCCCTTCAGTGCAGTGCTGTCTGTGCTCTCTCTCTCTCTCTCTCCCTCTCCCTCTCTCTCTCTCCCTCTCCCTCTCTTATCTCTCTCTCTCCTCTCTCTCTCTCTCTCTCATTCTCTCTCGCTCCCTCTCTCTCTCTCTCCCTCTCGCTCTCCCCTCTCTCCTTTCTCTCTCTCTCTCTCTAGCTCTATATCCCTCTCTCTCTCCCTCTGCCTCTCTCTCTCTCTCTCTCTCTCTCTCTCTCCCTCTCTCTCTCATACACAAACATCATGAGTCCTGCTTTCCTGCTCTTCTCATGTTGGATACTGAGGCATGCCAGGCAAATAAAGTGAGGGCCTCTTTTGCCAATAATGATGTTGCCATGTTGAATGCATGGATGGATTATTATCTGTTATGCAGCCTATGTTTGCAGACTGCTGTATTAATTGTTTTGTGTCATCAGAAGCTTATCACTCAGCACCACACCAGTTTTGCTGAGCTGAATCACTAAACCCTCCACACTCCATACACAACATCGATTAGCAATGCTGATACAATGATTGATTTTTTTTTTCAGTCCCATCCCCAAATGAATCATCAGTCCACAGCAGAAACCATGAATAGCAGGAGTTTCGTGGAGCATGACCTCTGCAGTAACACATTTATATAAGTGTGACGATGTGCCTGCAGGTGTGTAGCACCTTCACGACTGTGTGTCCAGAGTTATATCATCAGTGCGAGACTGAGCCACACATGGAAGAGTAAGGGTGCACGGTTGGATCAAATACAGGCCTTAATAGAGTCCTTGTGAAGGTGAAATATGGACAAAAATATATGTGTTACAGATGCCAAATGCTGCCCTCTGCTGGTGTGTTGGGGAAGCTGCAGTTCTTTAGATGTTGTTCTGGGTGCTTTGGTGATGATTCTATGTTGCACTTTTGGAGTACCGTAATTTCCTGGCATTATATATTTTCTAAAATATTTAACTTGTCAATTGAGGGAAAATGCAAAAAGAAGTACATTTTGAAAATAGCAAATAAATACATTTAATATTAAAATAGCCCCTTATGACAAAAGTCCGCAAGTTCAGTAAATAATTTAACATACAATTTGAAAATAAAATGCCAAACATAAAACTAAACCTCAGATGACAGTACATTTACACAACAACTATTTTAAACACAAAAAAACAGAGTAAACAACAATATTTTTTTTAAAGTAGAAATTAATGTACACTTTACACCACATTACTTGCATGTGCCATTTTCAAAGCAAAGGATCAACAACTGTTTCCATGCATGTTTCTTTAAAGGCACATTATATTCATGCAGCTTTGAGGAGAGAAAAGGACACAAAGTCTTACATGTAAAAAAAATGGTTTTCTCTCAATCCTGTGCTTTTCCCATAATTAGGCAGTGTAAAACCAAAGCCTTTTACTTATGTATCCAATAAACACAACAAAGTGTTTAATGGTGTAAAAATAGCATTATAGTGTAAACATCTCAAGTATTGTTGCCCATCACCAAAGTCAAAACTTCGCCCAACTTTCCCAAAACTTTAAATTCTCTCCTGAAGAGACTTTGTAATAGAATATTTTTTTCCATAATAAATCTCTATAAAAGTGCTACAAAATCAATGACTTTTAGATAAACATTATATTTAATCATTGGTTTAGCCAAGACTTGGTAAATAATGTGGATACATACTTTTTGAGCTACTTCGTGCTGAAGCTCAGAGTCATGTCAGGATATAAATATAGAAGAAAAATATATTTGAAGAACCAGGATAGGATCGGGGCATTTTGGGTTCCATGAATGTTTTTTTTCTAAATGTATAATATGCCATAGGAATGTGCCATCTATCTCTTTTTGTGCAAATGCCGTATGAAAGGGCTGCTCAAGCCACACATTCTGAAATCAGAGTACATTTGGGAGGTAAATTGAGCAGAGCAGCATGTTCTGTCCAAGAGCAGGAAACCTCCTGAAAGCCTCCCAGGCGTCAGAGAAGATGTTGTACTTCAGGAAGACGCGGTGCTCCAGGCTGGTGGGCAGGCTGACGTCACGGCTCATGATGTAGATGCCGTCATTGTGTAGTGTGCACGTCAGGTTCAGTCCTGACTTTGAGGTGTTCTCCTTCAGCTGGAGCCACTCTCCTGTGCTGACATTGTAGGACTGCACGGTCAGCACATCCTCAGTCTGACTGGGCCGTCTCTGCCTCTGCTCCATCTCATGAGTGTAACCCCCCACCAAGTAAATAGTGTCCTCCACTGAGAGCATCTGTTGCTTTCGAATATGTGCAGAGCAAGAACGAAACACTGTCCATGTGTCAGAGCTGGGGCAGTAGCGCAGGACATTTGTATTTCGGTCTGTTGTAAATGTAAAGAGAAAAAGTATCCATTCAGTCAAGTTAATGTTGCACACTGCTCAAAAAAGACGAGATAATAGATAAATCTAACAATTGTAGCTTTACACTTACCTCTTGATGTGTATCCACCCATAACATAGATCACACCCTGGCATTCACAGGCAGAGAACTCAGCCAGAGGGTCAGGCATCGAGGACACACACATCCACCAGTCCTGCTCAGGGTTGTAACACTCCACTGTGCTCAGACACTGACCTCCAACTGCATAGAGCTTCCCCTGGACTGCTAAAAGCTTGAAATTTGACCTTAAGAAAGAAAACAAAGAACTATCAGTACCACTCAGAATGACTAAAACACATGACATTTGTGTTTCTTTGTACCTCTTCTGGTTGAGTGGCGTGACCTGGTTCCACTCATTCCGACAGGGATTGTAGCAGTGCACCGCAGAGATCTCTTGGCTCGTCATGCGGTATCCTCCCACAATGAAGAGGTAGTTGTCCAGGACAGCAGAGCCATAGCCTCGGACGTTGACCATGTCCGAAGGCAGGTTGTTGGCCAGTGGTTTCCATCTCTGCTCCACTTCTCCATACCTCAGCATGGACCAGGGCTCGTCCTGGTCGGGCACTTCCAGAGACAGGCAGGTGAAGTCTCCAATGGCCACTAAAGTAGCTGTGCCCTTCATGCGCATCTCCTTGACCTGCTCTTTGACAGCCAGGGGCAAACTGCTAAACTCAGATCGCCTTAGCATGGGATGATAGTAGCAGGTCATGTACTTGAGACAGGCATTGCGCAGGTCATGGGTCCCATAGACCTCTGAGAGACTGTACAGCTCCACGCAGTTCTCCAGCCGGATCTCTGAGGTCAGCAGCTTCAGGATCGAGGTCACCTGCAGGAACGAGGCCGTCTCAATCAGATCTTCAAGGGTCTCATTGACTATCTGCACTTTTGAGGTGTTGATGAACTCCAGCACCAGCTCCAGGCCTGGGACACTGAGTCCTTGCAGCTGCACAGAGTCCTCCATGGACTCTCTCATCCCAGAGCTGTACAGAGCTCGGAAGTAGTCACTCTTTTCAATAAGCTTCTTCTTGTTTACCTCGTAGGTTTTGTCATCCATGACAATGGCCACATTCTGCTCAGATGACATGTTGACTTTATGTTGGAATGTAGTGTTTCCAGAAGAATGTATGCGCTGTCTTCCAGTTTACACAAGTCGCTGTTTACATGGTCCAAGCAATCTATATATGGTCATCATGTTCAGCCCATAGATAGCCATGGAGCAACTTTATCTGCACAAGCTAAAGCTAACTACCTACAAGCAGCTGCAATACAGCCATCCATACTACACCCGACTTTATGATCTAAACAATTACGCATCCCCTTCAATGTCCTTTACAAACTTCTACCTTTGGCACAGATGACATTCCGCCATAGCTCACAGCTTTTGTAATCCGTGAGGATGATCCGAGCTGTCAACTTCTGTTTTCATTCCGCTCTTTACGCAGCTTCCGGGCACACTTCTTCTTCGTGGGTTTATATTTTAGAGCTGCGATGACGCTGCCCCCTGACGGCCACTACGGGAAATGCGTGTCTTTGCCCGCTACTGTGTCAAATCATCATTTATAGGCATTCTGTATGTATGTTTGTTTATATTATAACATAAAACAGTGATTTATATTTCTAGGGTTAACCTAATAGGTCTAAGCGTGTTTTACTGTGAAGTGTGAGAAAAGCATACAGGCTATTTAAAAATGCTCCTTATTAACCAAGTGTATTCCACATTTAACTACAGACTATATCCGGTTATAGTGCTACAAATCCTCCCAAATGGCCAATACACAACAAGTACAAGCCCTCATCAATCTGGCCAATATATAAGAACCGGAAGCGCGCTACACACAGTGAAGACCTGACGCGCAGAGGGAGGAGAGAGAGGCCGCAGCATCAATGACCGTGTTCCTGAACCAGCACCTTACACTCGCTCGGGAGGCTGCTTTCTGCTCCTGTGGACGGACATCTGGCCGTGTGTGAAGGATGCGGGAGCCGACGAGGGCCTCCTGGTTCTCCTGCTTTGTCTTGTGCGTGAGCGCTCATGTTGTAGCGTCAGCGCACAGGGAGCTGCGGGCTTGTGCAGAGGTGAGCGCACTGTTTATCATCATCAGCACATCCCAGGCTCCAGCGGCCACTTTCATTAGCAATAGACAAGGCCAGGAGCTGAAATACTGACCATCATACGCATTTAGTCTAAAGTTGATCACGTTATTGCTGCACATTTTTCAAAAAATTCTGGATCTGATGCTGAGCGGATTATAAAGTGAAGGTTCTGATGACTGTCGATGTATTGATTTGAGCGCATCTCCATCCACAGACTGTCAATAGCTTTCATCCTTCTGTCTTACTCGGGCCACTCAGAGACCTTACAAGTGACAGCATTCACTCTCAGTAATATAGGCAAATTGTGTGGGCAGACACTTGCCCATGTTTACAAAGCTGTTCATTAGCCTAGATATCTCAGCCTCATTTCAAAGTGGTGTGGCAAAAATAGCTCACGGGCCTACCTATTTCCATTCTTGAATTTATGAGCAAGAAGTGGCTGAAACAGTTTAGCCCACATTTTGCCATGTGGCTATTCTAATTGTGGTGAATATGTCTGGAAAATGACCTCTCCAAATTACATTGTTTGCCTTTATTGAACCTTTTGCAGTATGTAATTTATTTATTGTTTTAGTACAGGCAACAGATGGTAGCTTCAGCCACAGCAGCCAGAATCATTGTAGTTGTTACTAGTGGGGAAAAAAAATCAATTTGGAACACAGAAAAATAGATTTGTTTCCTCGCCTAATATTTGTATGAATATGAGGGTAGATGTAGAGGTGTACTCCTCTATTTACCTGTAAAGGTTCAGTCCTCACAAACACACTCTGTGTTAATGTAAAACTGCCATATGAACTTTGCATTTCACATTTGAAAACAATATCTCTAAAAATTATGTTTTTATGCCATTTTTTGTATATATTTTAAGGCGTTTTATATGCATATACAATAGGACCATTCCTTCTTTATTTACACTTTACTCTACAAAATGCCTCATGCATCAGCACTGAGGCTGTTGTGTGACAAAATATTTTTTAATCAGAAAGGTAAAGTTCTTATCTTTCATTGAATGTGTAATATGTCAGGAGGGTTGATGGAGAATCCTGCGCACATGGCCCTAATGTCTTTTAAAGTTAGTGACTTATCACCAGTGAGACGTAGGACTGTTAAGGGGCACATTTTTCACTTTAACTCCAGAAAAGTGAAAGGGAGAGGAGACGGCAGTGGGATACGGCCCTGTCTCCGGCTCATCAGTCTCTATGACAACCGGAGGCTGTCACCCGGGAGACCAGCACAGAGGATTACCCTGTGTCTTTTTAACACTGTCACCTTTTCTCTATTGTCCATGCATCAGCCACAGCCGCCTGCACTGATGGGCCCTGAGCAAACACACAGAAAGGTGAACCCTGTTACATATAAATGAGGCTGTTTCAATGCAAGCTCACGCCTTTTATTTTCACGGGAGGCAGAGGATGCATGTGTAGCCTTGTTTGTTGCTGAAGAGAATTCATTATCCAGACAGACGGCATGTTTATCTACGACATGTGTAATCACTGATGGCTAAAGGTCTTAGATTGTAACAGAAACAGTGGTGATCTGCGACATCTGTGATCCGCTACAGGCAGGTGTCAGGGAGATAATCTAGTGTAAACAATAGACCAAAAGAAAGTGTGTTTACTATGATTTGTGTACCAAAAATAAGTAATTAGTTGGTTAGCTTGTTGAAATATACATTATTGAATCTCATTTGTGACTTCTATTATTATTGTCTCTCGGTTGCTGCTGATTTGTACTTGCTTTTGCAACAATTATTCACTGTCATTGGACAAATGAGAGTGTTTCAAATCTCATTACACTGTATTTAAAATCAAGGTTTCATTTAAAGTCCATTTCGAATGCTCTTGGTAGTAGAATTCAAATGCAAAGTTCATGCAAATTAATTCAGTCAAAGCAATAGCTATGTTCCTGCATTAATGGTCCATTATTGATTGTTGTGGTGACAGTCAGGGTCAGCAGTCAGGCAAATACACAAATACATCATCTCTTTTGTCTGACCTCAAACTGGTCTGGACCTGATCTATGCAACAAACCCCTCTGCACTGTTTATTATGGGCTTTTTATCTTTTATTGGCCTGTGTGTGTGCAGACAGACTACTTCTACCAGTACACAGAGTGTGACAGCACAGGCTCACGATGGAGGGTTGCGATCCCCATCAGACCAGGATCCTGCTCAGACCTGCCTCCTCCGACCAGAGGAACAGACTGCTGTGAGTCTCCTATTGTGAATGTTTATGGACAAACTGTTTCATAACTCGTTTGTCTGTGCAGCGTTCTCCTGCCCAGCTGGGATGTATTTGGAGATGTCGACGCAGCAGTGCACACCATGTGCTGCCGGCTCCTACTCTCTGGGCAGTGGGCTTCGTTTTGACCAGTGGGATGCCATTCCTGCAGGCTTCACCAGCCTGGCCAGCTTCCTGGACACGAGTCCCTCTGGAGAGGACATTCAGACCTGCAACAGGTGACAACCAGGACTGCACACACAAGGCAATAAGAAGTATTATGAGTATGTATTTACTGTTGTAATGTGCTTGTTGCAGCTCTTCCTGGACACCACAAGGAGTGTATCTGGAGTCAAATCGAGACGAGTGCACAGTGTCACTGGTGTACGCTGTGCACTTAGAAAAACAAGGCTCTGTCTCCTTCACCTATCAGTATCCAGACAACAACATCTTCTTTGAATTTTATGTATGTTTTTCAGTATTCTTTTTAAATATTTGATTAGTTTATAAAACCTATATATCAACATGGATGTGTATTGAACGTAGGTTATGCTTTTTTGTATCTAGGTGCAAAATGAACAGTGTCAAGAAATGGTTCAGAGCGATGACCAAAAGTGGATTAAAGTCACTGGCAATGGAGAATGGGGCACTCACACTGTGAGTACACTGCACACATTTGGCCTGTCACTCTGTCTGTCACTTCATTTTTATTTTTGCTTGTTTCTCATTCCTTTATCCAGTTTTTGTTCTCATATAAGCTGCTATGTTATGTTGCATTCTTTCTTGTCTGATGTTCTTTCTCAATGACAGGTGAATTTGAAGACGGGCACAAACATCCTTTACTGGAGAACCACTGGGATTCTTGTGGGAGGGAAAAGGATAAAGCCTGTGCTTCTTAAAAACATTCAAATAGAAGGTAAGCTTGGCTTTAAAAGACACAACAATACATCTAATGTAAATATTTCAATTTGTATTAATACTTGTTTTCAAGGCGTGGCTTACACCTCAGAGTGTTTCCCGTGTCGTCCTGGATGGTTCAATGAAGCCCCCGGCTCCTCCTCCTGTCAGGCCTGTCCCAGTAACACCTTCTCCATGAAGGAGGCCTCCTCCTGCACCCCCTGCCCCCCAAACCACTACTCACGTATGAGATTATATACTGCATCACTGTATGTTTTTTTTTTTTATGAAATCCTTTACACTTTTGAATTATATTTTGTTTCATGTTCTTTTAGATGAAGGATGGCCAGAGTGCAGAGTGAGGCCCCCGTGCTCAGAGAAGGACTACTTCCAGATCCATACTGCGTGTGACAATGAAGGCAAGGTGAATATCTTGAATATCTTCACGTGGAAATGAAACATTATATATACATTTAATAATTATATATCAGGACTTGACAGTGGACTATGACCTTTTGTGGTTCTACTCGATGCTGTATGTGACAGACTCAGGTGCTTTATCGTTGGGTGGAGCCAAAGATCTGCATTGAGAACATCACTGGAGCCGTGGAGCTGCCGGCCACTGGACAGAGAGAGTCCTGTCCTCCCTGCAACCCGGGCTACTACAACAGCAACGACTCCACCTGCCTGCCCTGCCCCGCGGGGTCACACTCCGACGGCACTTATGGTAAGTGGGGGGGGGGGTGCAATTATGGTCTGGTGCAATTATGTCATGACTTTTTAGTGTGTCTCTGCTATCTTTTGTACATTTTAAAATCCTGTAGTGTGTTTTTCCTTGAATAACACACCTTTATTTTTCCATTTGTGTGTGTTTGTGTGACAGTGTGCAAACAGTGCCCAGCAGGGACAGAGCCAGTCCTTGGATATGAGTATAAATGGTGGAATGTGTTGCCTGCAAACATGAAGACGTCCTGCTTTAACGTTGGAAACTCTAACTGTGACGACATGAACGGTGAGTGTGAAAACTACAATGATCTTTTCAGTGTATAAAAAATGTATAAAAAATGTGTAAAAATAATAATGTTATGGAGTATATACATAAGTCCTAAACGTGTTGCTCTTATAGGATGGGACGTAGCTGGAGACCATATTCGCAGCGGAGCTGGAAGCTCTGACAATGATTACTTAATACTCAGCTTACATGTGCCAGGCTTCAAGTAAGTGCTTTTTGCAATTACTTTTGTCTACTATACACTGTATATAGATTGCAGTCTTTAAGAATTATACAAATACCAATACCAATGAAGTTGGGATGTTGTGTATATGTTTTTAATTACATTGTGCAATGTAATTAAAACAGAATACAATATACTGTATGTGACTGTAACTGTTTTTGTACTTGTAGGGTTCCAGCTTCACTTTCAGGGATGACTGGAGGTGAATTTGGTCGAATAACCTTTGAATTTGAAACCCTTTGCTCTTCTGATTGTGAACTTTACTTCATGATGGTGTGTATCTTCTTTTCATATCTTCTCTGTTTTGTAATGCTATAAGTTTTGGTACAGATTAATCACATGTTTAATTCTGGTGCAGGATGTGAACCGTAAAAGCACGACAGTGGTAGAGTCCTGGGAGGGCAGTAAAGCACGGCAGGTCTACTCTCACGTCATGACAAAGAATGCCTCTGTTACTTACACCTGGGCCTTTCAGAAGACCAACCATGCTCAAGATGTAGGTTCTGCATTTATTGTTATTTTTTGTTTTTCACCTGATGTAGTGACTGTTCCAATGTACTTGTGTTCTGGTGCAGATGCGACACTTTGTGAGTGACATGGTGAAGGTTTACTCCATCAGTGTGACCAATGTCCTGGACGGAGTGGCGTCTGCCTGTCGAGCCTGTGCCCTCATACCCCATAATTCACTGCAGGCGGGCTCCTCCTGTGTGCCCTGTCCTGCTGGTTATTACATCGACCGAGACACAAACCGATGCCTTGAGTGTCCAGCCAATACCTACTTAGCGGGACGCCACACCTACGGCCAGGACACCTGTGTCGCCTGTGGACCTGGGAGCTTGAGCAATAGGGTAGTCTATCAGTGCTATTTTTAAAAACATATATAAATCATCAATGTCCTGTTTTAATACTTTAACATTTTTTAACTTTGTATTTTCAGAAACATTTCCGATGCTTCAGCGACTGCTCGTTCACTCACACGGAGAATAACCGCACCCTGATCTTTGACTTCAGTGCCATGAGCGACGTGGCCTCTCTGACCATTGGGCCGAGTTTCACGTCCAAAGGCACCAAGTATCTGCACCTGTTCAACATCAGCCTCTGTGGCAATGAGGTACAGCATGTTACAAGTAGTGTCCATTATTACTTGTGCATTAATAATTTACATTGATGTCTTGGGTACAGCTAAAACTACGCAATTTACATACTGACTGCTACATATGAAACAAATGCATGACTCCATACTCCATAGGAAATTTCATATTGTCTTTTGCACTGAACCTGTGGGTGCCCTTCCATGTCTGCAGGGGAGACGAGCTGCCGTGTGCACAGACAATGTCACTGATGTGTCCAACAAAGACGGCCAGAGCGACTCGTCTCAGTTCATCAGCTCCGTGGACAGCTTCATCTGTCAGTCCACCATCATCCCGGCCGACGGACGAGGCTTCAGGATGGCCATTTCGTCTCAGTCCATCAGCCTCGCGGACACTTTCCTTGGTATAAACAAAAATCAGACTGTTTCATATATGGGCATGTGTAAACTCTATGCTAATTGTTTTTCCCAGGAGCAACAGTTGACACCGTCTTTAATGGAGTAAATGCACAGCCAGATCTATTTCCTGAAAACAATAGGGATGTCCCAGACGTAAACTTCTTCTACAGGTGCATTGAGCCAAACTGTTTAAAAGAAATAAGCAATTTTGGGTGTTGTTGTTGTTTTGCGTTACTCACTTGTTCCTTTCAACTCACAGATCAACCCAAGCAACAGCTTCATGTGAAAAGGGTCGTAGTTCAGTCATTATTGTTCGATGTAATCCAGAGAAGACAGAACGTGGAGAGCTCAGTGTGCCCAGGTGAGCAAACAAATGTCTCTTTTGTTTGTGAAAAGCATGTTATTGATCTTATATTGTTTGCACAGCGTCTGTCCAGCTGGCACTTGTGATGGGTGCACCTTTCATTTCCTGTGGGAGAGCTCGGGGGCGTGTCCTCGCTGCTCGGAGGACGACTACCACCACATCGAGGGCGTGTGCAAGGGAGGCAAGCAGGTAAAGCTCTCTCTGGTCCAGGGCAGGTCCCATGAACACAGAATATGGAAATACTGTTTGTGCTCACAGGAAATCATCTACATGTGGAACGAGCCAAAGGTGTGCACCAAAGGAGTGTCTCTGCCCTCCAGAGGCTCCGTCCAGTGTGAGGCCATCGCTCTGTGGCTCAAGGTCGGGGTTGGAGGAGGAGCTTTTGTGGCTGTGTTACTCATCTCCCTTACTTGCTATTTTTGGAAGAAAAACAAGAGGTAAATGGCACCAATTATCTTTTCATTTTGTTTGTAGCGTGACATAAGGGCTTTTTTAAGTACTTCTGAAGACATGAACCACAGCCTGTAGTTGACCAAAAAGCAACATACAAATATCATGTTTGAATTTTATGCTGAATGTTTTGCAGGCTTGAGTACAAATACTCTCGATTAGTGATGTCGGCGAATAAGGAGTGTGAGCTTCCCGCAGCAGACAGCTGTGCACTGGACGAAGGAGAAGAGCAAGAAGACGATATTGTCTATGCCAAAAAGCCAACCCTGTTTGGAAAACTCAGGTCCATAGCTAACAAGGTGTGCATTCAGTTCTTTCCACATTTACATCAATTGAATTCTTGTGTCTCACTTAAAAATGATGTATCTACTTTAGCAAATGGATGGAGAAAGCAGTGAGTCCGTCCAGTTGAATTCCTCCCAGTCTGACCATTGGGCGCTTGGATGAATGACACAAGGACAGAAAAATATCGATGGAGAACCACTCACTGTACTCTTCAGTATTTTTACACCATATTCTCTGGAGAAGGCAGTGGCCTCACATCGGACTGCACTCTTTCTGGAGGCTAAGCCAACAATCCTGAACATTCCCTTTTAATCTTGAACCTTGATCCAGGATGTATTCCTGAGGATGTCATCAACCTGGCGGACAGTGCTGAAATACATGCTTTTCATGTTTTTGGACATTTTGTATTAAATATAGGTTTTGTTTGGAGTCTGTTAAAAATGATTGTCTTTAATAAAAGTAAAGTTTGACTTTGGACATTTGGGCTATCTGTTAAAAAGAGCGCAAAGTACCCAAAGTATTTTAAATCTTATGCTTTTAATGCTTTTATTTTTCATATATTTATTGTTTTTTTATTATATTTACTTTATTAGTTAGTTTGCTTTATTATTGTTTTAGTTTATTTGTATGTGTTTTTTTTTCATATTTTTATTTTAATTTATTGTTTGTGAACCTCGCGCAGTTTAGCCACGCCTCCTCGTGGAAGCTCCGCCCCCTCCACAGAAAACGCTCTTCTCTGACTCTTCGGCCATCGACGCCACTTCAAAGTCCTGATAAACTTCACAAAAGCAGATGAAGAGGGCGAGAGCAGCGGTGTTTTGGTTTTATGAAGGTTTCCAGCGCCAGATGTGGACTCCAGGACGATCCTCATGAACTCGGAAGACTTAGTTAAAGGTGGGAAACTCCTTTTTTTTCCTTTTCCCTCGGGAACAGAGCAGCCAAAAACAATCACGTCCTGCACGCTCCACAAACAAAACCAGTGCTCGCACTTTCGACACGAAATACTTTTAGTTTTAGTTTGAGACTCGTTTATAAAACATTAGGAGATTACGGGACGTGAAGGAAGTTTTTCACAGTGACGTCAGCAGCAGTTTTTAGGATCTCCTCAGGACATGTTTTTACCACGGATGTGTTATTATTTTCACCCATCACGTCAGCAAACATTGTTTACTGTGGTATGCTCTATTTTTGTTAGAAAGCTAAGATATCCACTCTGTCACTTAACCCATTTATGCCCCGGAATTTTAAGGCATATACTTTTATCACTTTGAAAAAGACTCATAGTTAAAAGTCTAGCAACTCATTTTTGTAAATAATAACCTGATTATCACTAAGCTATAGTCAGCTAATATTTATTTAAAGTTACATGCATTTACTTGTGCTTTTTCTTTTACAGAATAAATACTCTGGAATATCAGCGTCTCATCTAGTCAAAAGGGTGAGTTGTTGTCCTTTATGTACGGCAAGTTTGTAGTAATTCATACATAAAGTAATGGTAGTACTTGTAATGGACCAGTGTCAGATGAAATATGTTTGTCTATTGTGATTTTTACTGTAGAATCTTAATGCAATGATAGAACAACACTTGAAGCCATGTCTCTTGTCCACAGTCCTCCAGGTTCAGTCATGGCTCGTGGCTGTGTCTGCTGCGTGAAATATATGCTCTTTCTCTTCAACCTCCTCTTCTGGGTAATTATATTTTAATGTTGAACTCTAAATATGTAATAACAAGGTCATGATATTGCTCATTTACTGATCACTGAAGCTAGTTGTTTATGTGTAAGTCAATATGGCTATTATTTGTTTTGGCCACAGAGTGTTAAGTACACTGAACTTAGTCCATGGTAGAGGAAATATTATTAAATACAATACAAATATATGTAAGTATGCATGCAGGTTATAATGTTTTACTTTCGTCTTTTTTATATGATAAAAACCTAGAGTTATCAAGGATATAGTTGGCAAGGAAAAAATAGTCAGTCAGATATAATAGTTTTGTGTCATGTCTGACTTGTGTTGACTTGTGTCTGAAGCCCTGGACTGACCTGACTGTGTGTGTTGTAGCTCGGTGGGTGTGGCCTGCTGGGCGTGGGGGTGTGGCTCTCCGTGTCCCAGGGCAGCTTTGCGACCCTCTCCCCCTCGTTCCCGTCTCTGTCGGCGGCGAACCTCATCATCACCCTGGGCACCGTGGTCATGATCACCGGCTTCCTGGGCTGCCTCGGAGCCATCAAGGAGAACAAGTGTCTGCTCCTCAGTGTAAGACTTTTTAAATAAGAATAAATGTAATATTGTATCTTTAGTTTAGTAAATTTTCATTGTTATGCAGCCCTAATCTTATGTCGTAGGAGTTTGTACTAATTCATCTCTTTTTATGTCCTACAGTTCTTCATTGTGTTGCTGATCATTCTTTTCGCCGAGCTCGTCCTCCTCATTTTGTTTTTCGTCTACACAGATAAGGTAACACAGTCTTTACAGTCTTTTATTCCTGTCCTTATTAACCTTTAATCAAACAAATGTCTCTGTGATGGATCCAGGTCAGCGACAACGCCAAGAAAGACCTGAAGGAAGGACTTGTTCTCTATAACACGGACAATAATGCAGGTCTGAGGGACGCCTGGAACGCCATACAGGGAGAGGTATAGTATAGTGAAGTAAATAAGTGAAGTAAATAAAAGCAGTGCATATGTGTTATATCTTGTGTCTGATGCAGTGGAGATGCTGTGGAGTGATGGGACACACAGACTGGTACGCAGCTCTTCAAGTGAACCACGTTCCAGATCGATGCTGCCAACACGTCTTTCCAGGCTGTGGCCGTAATTCTTCTAACACTTTCTGGACGAGGGTAAGCACTTTTTTGTCCCAGATGTTTCCAAGCTTCATAACCTCTGTCTGAAGCTGATGTTTACTTGTATTTTGACTGTGTATCCAGGGCTGCTATGAGAAGGTGGAGGAGTGGTTAGACGACAACAAGCATCTGCTGGGGACTATTGCCATGTGTGTGTTGGTCATACAGGTACGTGAACATCTAACAGGCTTCTTTTTCACTTTTCTCATATACTCCTCCTGCTTACACTGGTTTTGTTTCCTCAGCTCCTGGGAATGGCATTTTCTATGACACTTTACCAGCAGATCCACAGAGCAGGGAAGAAATACGAAGCATAGTTATCGTTACAAAATGTGTTACTATTTAAAGCCTATGTCTATCCTGCACTGCAAGGTTCGTGTCGCTCACCTTTCAATATTTAGACTGATATATTTGAGTAGTGTTGCCTTTCTTGTTATTCGCCTGTCTTTTACGTGGTTAGTTGTTTTCATTTTGTTTTATGTCCTGTGGATTTCATTTGACAAGCGTTGTGTACCAATATTTTCAATAAAAGTAAGCACCCACAAGGGGCTTTCATTCAATAGTTCTGTATTGATAATTTCATGTTGTTTTACTATTTACAAAAGGGCAGGGTAAAAAACAGTGTGGAGGAAGCATGACAAAAATAACATGACACCAAATTGGATTAGAATTTATTTGCAGTAATTGAAGGGTCTCTAATCTTTGTTATCATTGTAACTACGTGACATTTTCATATAATCTTTGTTCTTATTATAAGCTTATGGTTTGATCATTCTCGTAGATAATGTTGCCTTTGATGACGACGTAGCGGATGAGCTCTTGATGACCTCCCAGTTGATAAATCAGATGCTCCCAACTGCGTCAGAAAGAATCAATTACATCACCACTAACCAGAGGTGGGTAGAGTAGCAAGTTACTCAAGTAAATGTATTAAAGTAAATGCAAAAGGTCTATACACTGTCTTACCGAGCTGCATTGAGGATCAGGAGGTCTCCATGTTTGTTGACTTCCAGAGAGCCGTGTGTCCTGGAGCGTCCCAGGGCATAGGCTGCGTTTATGGTGGCAGCAGCCAGAGCCTCAGACATGGACATGTGCATATTGACACAGGCCAGATGCATGACTATAGGCTGGAAACAGATACAGGGAAGAGATCATCACTGTGGGTTCAGACTTTGTGATACATCGAGGGCTGTACTGACCATAGAGCAGCAGTATGCATTAGGGTTAAAGTCACTGCCAAGAGCAACAATAACTCCAGCCTTCAGCATGTCTTTGGCTCGTGGTTGAGGCAGCCTGGATGGAGAATCACTGAAATATTAAACAGGACAGCACAGATTACAGGTGTAAATAAAAGTACCTCAGAATGTAAGCTGTGGTTGGTAAAAGGACTGCAGCCGTCTTTGCCTTTGCCATCGCAGCGATGCCCTCATCAGTGACCTCCTCCAGGTGACTGATGGCCAGGGCTTCAAGTTCTGCTCCCAACTGAGATTTACATGAAGGCCTCAGTGTTTTTCATCATTATGACATGATTTAATCAAGCTCTGAGACACAGAGTAGTACCTGAGCAGAGTTCATGGGGTGTAGTTCGTCTCCATGAAAATTGATGTTAAGGCCCATGTCTTTGCCGGCTTGCAAGATGGATTTTGTTGAAGTCAAGTCAAACACTCCCTTCTCACAAAAAACATCAATGTTGTCGACTTTGAGGGCACCACTTTCCATGCATTCTCTTAACTTTGGAAGCTGCACTTTCAAAATGTCTTCTGTAGCTTCAGCAACACTCTTTCCTCTGAGTGAATGAAAAATATTGTAAAAATATGAGAGTTTGCGACCTTTGGCTTCTATGAAAGGATGCTTCTTACTTTGGCACTGCATGCGCTCCACAGTAGGTTGAAGAGATGTTTATGGGCAGTGTCTGTCTAGCCTTGTCTATCACCTGCAGCATCTTCAGTTCAGTTTGCAGTTCCAGGCCATAGCCGCTCTTACACTCGACCAGAGTGGTTCCCGTCCGCATCATTCTCCTCAGTCGGCTGCTCAGTGAACTCAGAAGTTCAGATGCTTCAGCTGCTCGAGTGTGCTCCACAGTGTAATGTATCCCTCCACCAGCGCGATGCACATCCATGTAGGTCGCTCCTGCCAACTGATTTTTTTAAGCAATTGTCAGTCTACACCAGGGCAGCTGTGGCTACAATATTTTAATGTGCAATACAAGTTTAAACCATTATTATAGCCATTAAAAATACCTTCATGGCAAATTCATGCACTCTGTCACCAGCCCAAACTGGATGTGTGTGGGCATCAACCAATCCTAAAACAGCATATAATTTTAAAACATATACACACAATATACTCAACAATACACACATTTAAACTCACCAGGCAGGACACACATTCCTGTTGCATCGATGACCTTATCGAAGGAGGCCTCTGAATATTGAGCTTTGATTACTTCTGCAGAACCTACTGCTTTGATCAGTCCATCACTAAGAGTAAAACCAATTTTGGGTTAAAATATTTTAGGTTAGCTAGTCATGTTTTTAAGCACTTCTCAGTTCAGCCACTTACCTTCCTATTACTATGCTCCCATTTTCAATGACTGCAAGATGTTGCATCCCATCACTTGTAAGATATTTCTCTCCATTGCTACAAATCAAAACTACTTGTTTGGCATTTTTCACCAACAGCTTGCAATGATTGGACATTTTTCCTCAAACAAAAAATGCGCAGACTTCAGAGTGAAATGAGTTACTCACAGTCAGGGACCCAGCAAATATTTGCCTTGGAGAGCACAGAAGGGTTTAAAGTGCACTGGGGGCGGAGCAACAGTTGTTTTATTTTGTATATTCTCAAAATAAGAAAGAAAACTCAAGACATTTTTACAAAAAGTTACAACAATTTATTGTCTAGTCATCGCCACAGTATAACATAAAATTGGTCTTACATATATATATAAAAAAAGAAAACTAAAGTCCAGGCAATCATTTGTATCACATGGTGAAAACAAGCACGCATACGAAAGATCCACGGAAACAACAGCCAAATGTTGATGTCACTCTCTCATCTCGCCATCTTCTTCCTCTTCCTCCACACCTCTGATGTACAAGACGTTATTACATCTGTAAGAACAACATAACAGGTTACTGATACTCGTCCAGTGCTGCTCACACGTCTATTACATTTGAATACGTTTGTATTTGCATTGTACTAAATAGAGAAATGTCCAAACATTTTCAAATGGCAGAATTTACAACATACCTAATGAGCACCTCTCCCAGATGTCCTGCCAATGCTCCATCCACAAACTCTTCTGTGTTTGCAAGCTGTTACACACACAAATGCCACACAATATTAAAAACACATTATATTACCTCACTGAATGTATTCCATAGAGAAAAAATATCTTACCTGCATGTTCATGTATCCATCCACAGATACCAAATATCCTTTATACTCCATTCCCCACTTCAGCTTCACCATCACGGGCTTCCCGGTCAGGCCATTGAGGAACGGCTTCGGGTTCAGAGGTAAACTCTGCAACATGAGAAGAAAAGATCAGACACAGTCAGTATTTCTATATTACTATAAACACAACCATAAAACACAAACAGCTCAATATTTTTTTTGCCCTGCCTCTCTCTCTAAATGTACTTTATAGTGTTTAGAAAAGCAAACCCCTCAAAACAAAAGAAAGAAACAAAACTGCCCTGGTTTCCTTTTCTTTCTAAAGTATTTCTGATGCTGAAAATACAACGCTTATTTATTTTTCTCCCATATATAAATGTCACATCAAATACTTTTCATGGTAAGTCTGACTCTACAACCCAAACATATCTATTATCCACTTTTATCTTAAACCTGATAAACCCAGTTAGTGCACAATGAGCACAATTGCAAGTTTCATTTATATCTGAGAAGCATAACGAGCTAACTCTGCTAACACTGTTTCTTCACTGCGCAGCGAAGATAAAGTAAATATAACGCGAGTGTAGCAGTAAATAAACTACTCTTTTAACAAGAGCAAAGTATACTCACCATCTTTTAGCTAGTATTAAGCAGTAAATTAAAGTTAGACTATATTTTCGTCACAACAACGTCTGTTCGGCTAAAGCGGTGCACGCGTTGCCGCCAAACAGGAAGTGAATTGTTTTGACCTGGCTTTGAGGCGGCCTCGTGCTGTTCCGCCCCCTGGTGGCGCGGCGTGGGTCCTGCACCAAACAGGCACAGGACAGTGGTTCCCAATCTTTTTCTCTGGAAGTGCCCAAAGAGACAGACAAATTGTAGTTAAATAAATGTCAGTATATAAAAAAACAGTGGTAATAAAACACACACATTAACCCTCAAAGGACCCTCCAGTGCAAAACCCTGGTGCCCACAAAACATAACAAATAATTGCCAAATGATGCATTTATTTCAAACCAATGAACAGAATTTGCAAGTGCTTTCTGCACGTACCCCTTTCTTAGTCATATAATCTGATGCTTTTAACCATTTCATTTAATTCTTATGATCTGGCAGTGCTTGTTTATTATTATTTTTGACATGATCTATATATGTTGTTTGCATCTCCCTGTAGCATAATTCCACAGTGCTACATTAGGCTAAATTGAAGATTTGTTTGGGAAACCAATTGGACGAACTACACTTGGACACCAACTATTTAACATTTCAATCTTGATATTTATTTTTAAGGATAAAGTCCTGCCCCAAATTCCTCAGAAATTGCTCTAGAGCTTTCTTTGAATATTTGAAATTCTCACCCAGTTACATCATGGTTTTTCTCTTTTTTCACCTTTTCCTTGAGTTGCTTGTGTAATTGACCTATCCATCATTCAGCAGCTCAACAGAGGCATGATGGCAGGGTGGCCTACTTTTAAGTCAAAGGGAAACAGTCCACCCAAAATATGAAGCTTAATACAAACTTCTTGACCTCTTATAAATAAATCTAGCACAGACTTAAGCACTTTTTCAAAGCTTTACTTTTTTAACTTCAATGGATGATCGAGCATTTTCCCCTAAATGCAGTGATAATATTCTGTCTTTGGACATAGTTGCTCAAACCAATGTGCGGCACATGTATTTTTTGCTAAAATAATCTGTTGCACATATCTTTGTCTTCAGTTTTCCTGATTTGATTTGCTCTTTGCTCAATGAAAAAAAGTTTGGACACCCCTGACTTAGGTGGTGCTTAGAGATAAGATTGCCCACAAAAAACACCTTTTCTGTGCTTGTTTCCTATTTATTAATTACCAGCAATGCATGATCTATCCATCAGAGGGAGTTGCATCACCCTCAGCACCTGTAGTTCCCACGGCCTTGGCTGCTGTGTCACATAAAAAGCTGCATATTGTGTGCAGTCCAGCAGAGGAAGGTTTCTTTAAAGCCAGAGTGACGTGGGGGCGGGGCTCCAGGAGGGGGCGGGGCTCCGCTGCTCGGTGCCTTCACTCCGCGAGCGCGTGAGCCACGTACAGATGCACTGAGCGCGAGCCACTCACTGCGGGGAAATGAAACACGCTTCAGGTCCACAGCTCCACGCAGACACAGAGCACAGAGACCTGTTCTTCAGCCGAGAGACACTTCCAGAGTCCGACACCTCCAGACCCCGCTCCAGACCCCGCTCCAGACCATGTCCCCGTCCCAGCCACTGTTACTGCCTGTCCGGGACGAAGTTCTGTGAAAGAGAAAGTCCCCACTGACTGTGACCTGCACTTGTCGTGTTTCAGCTCGTGCTGCGCTGCTGGAGATGCTCTAGAAGTTCAGGAGTTTGTCCCAAGTTTCCCTCCAGAACCGTGCGAGCTATGTGGGTTTTGCTTTTGTTCACTCTGGCTCTCAGGTCAGATGTAGGTGAGTACTTTGTTATGTACACATCACGTGTGCAAACTGAAGCCATTCTAATGTTGCAGCTCTATCTTTATATTATGTATGTATATATGTAGCCAATAGACAATATGTTCTTGTCAATATAGCTCTTGCCATTGTGTTTTGTATCTATTATTATTGTAACTACTCTAGCGCTAAAGTCCATACACCTGATATTTATTTCCTAGTAGTTAGAAGTTTTTGGTTTTGTCCTCCTTTAACAAATTGCAAAAGTGAAACAACACTGCCTGTGCATTTATTATAAAACATTTTTGCTGCTCAAAAACCAACAGTCATCATTATAGTGACAATGACCCTAAAAGTGGCCCTAAAAGTTGTAAAACATGCCTATAAACTCATCCAAGAGTAGAATTGGAATCATTCTGGACACAAAGTGAGGGAAAAATCAGGTGTAGGCCTTTCTATGTTTCATCCTTGCCTCCTCCTGTGACCTAGCCTTTCCCCACACACAGAGAGAGTTATGTAATTCAGAACCTGCAACAAAAGGCACCCTGCTGTGCAAAAATCTAGCTTTAGAAGAATGGCTGCAGCATGAGACGTTCCCTCGGCTCCCTCTCATTTACACCAAATAGGATCAGTGTTTGACGTAATAAATCCACCTTGGAAGTCGACACTGTGGCCCAGGGGCTCGTGTCCGAATGCACTTCATCATCCAAAAACTGCCAATCTCTGTGTGTGCCAAAGTATGTACAGGCCCTACTCTCCCAGGGGCATGTGTGCTCCGTTTCCCCCTTTCACAACGCGTTTCATCATGGTTATCTTGTACAAGTGCCAGGCAATCATTGTAATTGAACTGTTATTAACAAAAGATGACAGAAACACAGGCAAGTCGAGGCAGTGTGTTCGGATGCAGCACAAAACTAATTTTTAAGAGAGCGTTTCAGGTGTATTGCACAGTGATGGGATTTATGGCTCTTTCCTGGGAGAAGAGTCTTTGGAATCTGTTAATTTCAAAAGACTGGATTATTTTTGTTAGTGTTGTTTCAATACCATTATTCCCCATTCGATACTTAAGCTCAGAGTTGTCACCGATATGAGTTTCAGTCCGATATCACAGCGAGTGAATACAATCAAAAGCAAAGTCTGTGCACTGTGAGTTACGTGTCGTTATCGAAACAACACTAGTTTTTATATCGATACTTTTATGACGCCTGACATAAGAGTCCTACTATCTAAGATAATCCAAATTACTTTTGCACGTTGAAAAACATAACAGTATGTGAAGGCAATTTAGTTCCACATTTAATGAAAAGAAGTTAAGTCTGTCTAGAAAATCATTTTTAGTGTATAAAGCTTTCACTTATTTTGCCTTTTTCTGTTGTGCTGATTCATGACCTTGTTCAGGGTGAATCTGTGTCAAATTTACAGAAAGAAAGATCCAGCTCTTTTCACAATCGAAATCCGGTTTTGAACCGTAGGTACACTATGGAACTTTTAGGCAGAAAAAAAAACATGATATTAATGCATTTTTAACCTTTTAGTGACCCAGCAGCTATTGGAGGTTAGTATGGCACCTTTATTTTCCATCAAAGTGGTCTCTATGATTTCATTTCTAATGTTTCTGGGTAGAGTACGTCACCAGAGAAGACAATTGATCCTGGACCATCACAAAGGCCACAGTAAAGTAAAGATGCTGTGCTAACCAGCCGCTGGGTCACTAAAATATCAAATAAGCACTAATACCAATGTTTGTTTTTTTTCGCCTAAAAGGTTCCAATCCATAGTGTACTTTTAAAAGAGCCGATTCATCTTGGAATGCATGATGACTTCACTTTGAGTCACACCTTTCTAATCTCTCCACCAACGCTGCCCCTGTTCCTCTGGCTCCTGTTTATTTGCCCTGCTCTTGTGTAATAACCCCCCTCTCTCTCTCTGTTCTCAGGGCGGTCGGTGGAGATGTTCCGTCCGGGCGTGGCCCCCCGCTGCGAGAGCCGAGCCTGTAACCCTCGCATGGGTAACCTCGCCCTGGGCCGCCGGGTCCTGACGCAGACCGTGTGCGGGAACAACGGCACCGAACAGTTCTGCTCGTACGCCGACCCCGTCCACAGCGCCTGCAGCGGCGCCAAGTGCGCCAAGTGCAACGCCGGCCTGCCCTTCCTGTCGCACCTCGCCGGCGCCATGTCCGACTCGTCCTTCCGCCACCCCAACACCTGGTGGCAGTCGGCCGAGGGGGCGGAGTCAGAGACCGTGCAGCTGAACCTGGAGGCCGAGTTCTACTTCACGCACCTCATCCTGGTGTTCAGGTCCACGAGGCCGGCCGCCATGACCCTGGAGCGCTCGCAGGACTTCGGGAAGACGTGGAGGATGCTGCAGTACTACGCCTCCAACTGCACGGCCGCCTTCGGGCTGGACGAGGAGAGGACGGCCGCGGGTCGAGACGGGGCCACCTGCACCTCCAAATACTCCGGGGCGTATCCCTGTCACCGCGGAGAGGTTTGGAGAATTATATGTGTTACTTCTGTATGTATGCTGCTGTGCTTGATTCTAGATGATACGAATTGCAGAGCTGTTACTTGAAGAACTTTTTAATCTAGATCTGAGGCACTGAGGAGAGATCTTTACAGTTCAAAAATTATATAAAAAGGTCATACATATTGAATTTGTGAGTGGCAGAGTACAGTTGTGCTGGACATACAGCAGTAAACAGAGTGCTGCCAGATGGGGCTGATAGCCCTGTGCCGCATGTGGACAGAGCTGGGTGGCAGATGTGAGACGGCACGAGAGAGCTACTGCTCGTGGAGGGGTTTTATTATATTTATTTTTTATGGTGCACTCTGAGTAAAACAAATCCCCGAGATACGACACGATAATTCAGCTCCAATGAAAACATGTTTGTTACAGTAGATGTTGAAAGTCTTTGTGGACATGATTCATTCATTTGCATAATACTCTTGTTTTACAAAACAAATATGAACCACAGAAAACTAATTCCTGTGTAATGAACTGAGCTTCCTCAGACCTGAGCCACCTGTGACAGTAGCAGGACATTTGACTTTTAACCCTTGAACTAAAGACCCTAAGGTTAAGTGCTGTCAGTCACTTTACTATAAATGTCCACATTTTCTTGCTTTCTTTCTTTTCGTTCAGTTCACTTTTGAGAGACAGTCTTCTAATATAAAACTTGGCTCCCATTTAATATTCCAGCAATTAAAAGTATTTCATAACACATGTCAATAAACCTCTGGTGAGAGAAGCATGTGAAGCATAAATGAACCTGGAGCAATATTATGTCTATAAAGAGTGATGAGGAAATTGAATACCTTCAATAATTTCTATTTATATAACTAAATGAGCCAACCCAGGTAGTGGAATGGAATAGGTTTTTTCCCCTCTTTCATTAAATTGCAAAAGGAAACATTTGTGAAAAGACCTTGTGCATCTAATTACAACATTTTCTTTATTTTTTTTCCTGCTCGGAACTAGCAGGCAAGTTGATAATAGCATTAATAGGAAAATGGCCCTGAAGGTTGTGGAAAATGCTTTATAGAAATGCATTCATGTATGAAGAAAGTTAGGATTAAACATACTATATAAACGATGCAAGCATACACAATGATGTGGACTTTTGGCAGTTTCATGTGCATCAGTGTCCTCCGCTCTGCAGATCAGATAAGAGGAACATTTGATGGATGGCGGTGGTGATGTGAAAAGGCTGTAAGAGAGAAGGGGTTTCCTCTCACATGAAAGTGGTCTGCTCTGAAGTGCAGTTCACCTGAAGTGGAGGCAGAGTCCAGAGAGTTGTACAGCAGGACTTCATGTCTTATTTATGAGGTCAGAGGCTGGAAGAATGCAAGTGTTTGTTGTTGAGCCTGACCTCCTTTGGGGAAAGAACAGGCCTTTAGACACACACATATTCAGATAAACAGTTCGAGCCCTCCTGTCTGCGAGGAAGGAAGTGCTACAGCTCTGATATTCCTGCTTTTGGCTGGACACTCTCTCTCCTCAATGTTCAAAGTGTCTTTCCTTCAATGCCCTTTGTGCCTGTTTACCAGATTGCAGTGCACAGGGCTTTGATGGGATTACCAATGGTAATGCCAGACGGAATAATTTATGCATTAGCAGGATGTAAGTGGTTCACACACTTTTGACACAAATATCAAAGATCAGCAAAGAAAAGTACAGATAGCTGTAGGCAAACATAGTTATTCAGAACGTTTACAGGGCTCTTTTAATAATTTATACCTTATGTATATCTTATGTACCGGTATGTCTTATACTAGAATAATGAATACATTTTGAAAATATGTTTAAAGAAAGTACAGTGAAATGTATTCTACTCTAGCAACAGCTTCAGATCCACTTAATTTCTTGTAATTATAGTTCTGCAATTTTTTGGACATTATAAAGGCAAAGTTATTGAGCACAATTTCTAGCTACTTTACAGAACAGGAGAAATGTATTAAAAGTCGGCTACATCCTCAGGGACTGGTCTCAGAGAATTTACCAGAGATTTAAAAGTTTAGGTAAACAACAGAAAGGAACATCATTTACTCTATACCCCTGCTACCTAGTGTAGATTGTTTTTTAAAATAATAATAATAAAGATTTGAGAATTTTAAGTATCATAAGGTATTAGCGTAGGCTTGAATAGAGCAGTTTGAGCACTTCCTGAAGCCGCTGTATATCTGTTTTCCTGACAGAGCCCGCATGTTCCCCACAGCCCTGATGTTTGTAGTGTGTGTGTGTGCGTTAGTGTTGCTGTGGCGTTGCCGTGCTGTCGTGGGGCTTTTGTGCGTTCCTGAGTTATGTGAATCCGCATCTCTATTTCGGGTTTTGTCTGGCCCTGCTGCCCATGCTCTCCCGCCGACCGGTGCCCCTCGCCCTGTTTGCTGGCTTCTCTTAATTGCAGACCACAATGCTGTGACCCCATGACCTTCTACAACAACAGTGAAATTAATAGTACCCCTCCTGCGGCACTCGGGCAATAAAGGAGCCAGGGAGGTGCATGCATTTTAAGTTTCTATTAAGCACACACGTTTGCACAGGCAATAAATGACGATAAAACTTTGATGAAGCGGCGCCTTGCAAAACAAACGTTTGATTTTTCACTGGTAGATTTCTCACCCTGACACCAGCTGTGGCGTTTGTTGCCAATGGTGGCAGTAGTCACAGTGACTGCAGCATTCTAAAAGGATTCAGTTTGTTCAGGATCCAGACGTTGGGAAAGGCAGCTCCATCGCCGTCATGTGAGGACAGATGTAATAAACGCAGGTCGTAGGGTTAAGTTCAGTGCAAAAAACGACTCCAAAACTATTAGTTAGACGGGTGCTGTCGTGGGTTACAGTCATGAACCGTGCTAACTCACTCACATTGTACTATTTTTTTATAGACTAAATTATGAAGATGCAGGAAGCGCTGGTCAGAGTATCCTGAATGTGCAGAGTACAGAGTATTTCTTGTCACACCTCTGGAAGCTATAGGGGAAAAACAAACTTGTAATCTTCCTATTTCATTTCCTTGATATATTTCCTTGACATGTATATATTTCTCCTTTCCAGGTGATTTACCGAACTCTTCCTAAATGGGAGTCTGTGGATCCGTTTGGGATCGAGGGTCAGCAGCAGCTCAGAGTGACCAACATCCGAATCCGACTGCTGAAGCATCAGTCCTGTCCCTGTCAGGAGAAAGACCCGGCCTCTGCTCAGAGATCACTCCCAACACAGCACTTTGCCATCTATGACCTGATAGTGAAGGGAAGCTGTTTCTGTAATGGCCATGCTGAGCAGTGTGTTCCTGCAGCGGGGTACCAGCCTGTAAAAGACCGCACCAACCATGTGGTAAGTCCACATAAGTCATTCTTTATTAACCTCAAATGTCTGGGTTGTGTCTCACTGTCTGCTGTAATAATAGCACATTTCTTGATGAGCCGAGGTATTATTTTCTCTCTTTATGAATGTAGTGTGTGGCCTTTTGGATTTATAAGAAAGACTACAGCTTAAGTCAGAAGTGCCATAAGAAGGTCACAACTCTACTGTGTTGTGCCAGTCCTAAGTCAGGATAAATAGACTCAGGGTTTGATCTGGAAGAACCTTCAGTGCCAAATTAATACACAACTTCTTGAATGCCCTGTGGCTGCCCACTGCTCGTCCTGACAGCGGCATTGAGGACGTGTCAAAGCACACGACAAATTTCTCTATTAGGACAAAAGTTAA